>VWZL01004642.1:105893-146962 GCA_013396915.1 Stercorarius parasiticus
TTGTTTAGCCTGGAGAAAAGGAGGCTGAGGGGAGACCTTATCACTCTCTACAACTACCTAAAAGGAGGTTGTAGAGAACTGGGGGTCAGTCTCTTCTCCCATGTAAAAAGTGATACAAAAAGCTGAGGCAATGGCCTCAAATTGTGCCAGGAGAGGTTTAGGATGGTTATTAGGAAAAAATTCTTCACTGAAAGGGTTATCAAACATTGGAACAGCCTTCCCAGGGCAGCGGTGGAATCACCATCCCTGGAGGTATTTAAAAGACAGATAGATGTAGAGCTTAGCAATATGGTTTAGTGATGTTTTTTGTCAGTGTTAAGTTGATGGTCGGACTCGATGATCTGAAAGGTCTCTTGCAACCTAGACAATTCTATGGTTCTATGATTCTATGATTTGCTTATCATGTAGTTCCTGTTGTCTTATTCCACTGGCCTGTTTAGGTCCCTCAGGATGGTAGCTGTGCCCTCATGTATATTGACTGCACACACACATACACACATATAGACCCACAGAGTTTAGAGTGATCCACAAACTTGGTCTCCTCCTCCTCCAGGTCATTGGAAAAGGTATTAAACAGGATAGGCCCCTGAGGAATTCTACTTATAAATAGACTCTAAGTAGAATACAAACAATGATTGTTTTATCAAAGATCTGAATCACCTTTTGTTCTTTTCACACACTGTGGAAAGATCCTGGAGGTAGCAAGGTTCAGATAGCAGGGGCTGCAATTAAACAATGAATTTTGTATAAGATTAATTCTGGTAAATGTGAACTTTTAATTTTATTTTTTTTAATATCTTTTGGTAGGATAAGTATGCAGGACGTATATTCTTTTTGTTACTCTTTCCTTATATTTCCTCGGGTAAGAAGAAGATAAAATAATTCCCAAATCAATCAGAAGTTGGCAACCTGTCTTTCTTGTGGATTCAGTATCCTCAATACACTGTTGATAGGAAAGCAATGTTCAGTAATGGAGCTATCACGAATTCTTTCGTATTTTACATTTATTTCCATTTGCTGCCAAAATGATTGCATTTATGGCAAACTGCCTTTGCCAAAATGCTGAACACATACATATTCACTTCTACACTTCCCACACTGACAGCTGAGGTACCAGCTTGTTACAAGTTTTTAGTGACCATCTTTATATTAATTGATTTCTTCAGATGTTTTATCTCATACTTAGTCATCTATTGCTTTTGCAGAATAACATACTGAACTATTTGAGGTATGTTTTCTCATAAATAACTAATTAGTAAATAATAGTCAAATGTAGGAATTGATGACCAGTTTTGATGGTAGATATGCAAGGAATATAAGAATCCCTTAGAAAACTTGGTGACAAACTTTGCAGGTAAAATTATTCACAAACTTAAGGATGGTAGCATCTTCAATGCATTGCAGAAGGACCTCTTTATACAGTGCAATTTATCAGGAAAGAAATATGGGAAGAAAAACTAGTGAATCAATATAAATGTGAGATGCACCCACATAAAGGAAAATACAATTAGCTTTGGTGTCTCAATTTCAAAAAAGTAGGACTAAAGGAGTTAAAGAGATGAGCGACAAAGTTGCTGTTGAATGGAATAAAACAGATTCCACTTGAGGAATAATTAAGGAGATGACTTTTCAACCAAAAAACAGATGAGAGTTACTTTAAAGTCCATGAAGTTTTAAGTGGCATGAACAAAGAAAGAATGGAGAATGAATATTCACTTGCTCATAAGAGAAAAAGTAAGACACAAATAAAAAATCTTAGGTTCAATGAAGACAGGGCAGTATTTTGCATAAAACAACACATATATATATATATATACACACACACACACATATATATATAAAAAGCAAAGATAAGCTATAGAACTCTATTAAAAATGTCTTGAAAACAAAAAGCTTATATGGATTCAAAAGCAAGTACAAAACACATGGTGTTGGGCAAAACATTAATCACCATTAAGAAAAAACAAATCATCTTTGTCTTTGGATGTTTTTGAGCTGCTGATCACTAGGAGGAAAACCAAGGATATATATAATCAGTTTCTTATACTTTTTCCACAGGCAACCCCTGGCTACTGAATAAGAGAGGATGGTGAATGAAGTGGATCTCTGATACTACTATTCTCATGATCGAGTTTCTTGACAATCCATCATACTTTTACACTATGCCTGTTCTGCTTTACTGAATTGCATGGATTAATTTACATTCATTGACAAAATTCTGTTATGCCCTCCTATCACTGTGCTTATGCTAGATACCCCAGTCAGGGAACCTGATAAACTGCAAAAATGCTAGCTCCTAGTTTCACTTGTATAGCAGATCTTTATATTTCCTTGCGGCCTTTGTACTTTTGTGTAACAGAAAGATCTTTCATAGTTTCATTAATTTCCTGAGTATACATTAAGCTAGGTTCTGTAAAAATCAGGATTGCTCAGTGGTGAGAGAAAGATGTTATTAAGGGATTTAAGATGTGCTAGGATTAAAACTAATGACACAGACAGAAAAGTTTTGTGTTGCATTTTGGGGTGTTGGCTTTGGGGGGGAAGTTGCTGTTCTTTGGTTTTGAGGTTTTTTTCCCCCAAAGGAAAAATAAAATGTGCATCTATAATTCTCTTAGATTTTTAGACTCTGTCATTTCTAGGTTTACATATTCTACTAAAGTGTTTGGAACTATTACAAGAATTCATCTTTTTTCTTAAAATCTGTTGCCTAATGACATTGAGCATTAACCTTTTAGTAAGGCAAGGACAGCTTGTATTGAGTAATTAAATTACTTCTATTAAGATGTTACATCGTAATGAGAATCTGCTGTAAGCTGCAGTCTGTGTCACCCTGTTCTGCTCTTGAAGACCAGAACTCCACATTCCAAAGAAAAACATGATTTTTTTTTTTTCTCTGCAGATATTTGCCACAGTCTTGCAAAGGGACAGATGTTTCTTGTGCCCTTGATGATACTGATGAGACCTGATTTTTTCCAGTTGGTTTGCATATGTTAAATTAATTATGATGTAGGAAAGAAATATATGAAAGAAATATATGATGATATATAATGTTGTAATGGTGTGAGTACTGGTGAGAGAAGAGCTACTGAGACCTTTTTTTAATTTTCTGATGGTCAAGGCTACCAAAAGCCCATCTAACATTGTGTGTTTCAATATACTTTGGATACTGGTGCATATGCAAACACAGTACTTCAGCCGCATTATGCTTAGATAGATTTGCTGACTGCTTACAAGGAAGTCAATCAGTTAAAGATTTCTAATGCAAGCTGTTCTAATTCTTCATATATATGCCATGAATGAGGGATGTAATTACTGACAGGTGAGGGGGAAGGGCCAACAGTGGAAGCTAAAAGGAACATTACCTTCCTCTGTCCCCATTAACATGTGATATGTATTCTGTGTCCTATGACAGGCAATCTACTATCCTTATCCACAGTGTTCACACCTCCTTCCTAATCAGTACTGCACCTGAACTGAACCCTGCAGTGAACACGCCTCTGAAGTAAAAATCTGTAATAGTCAGAGTAAGTTATAAAATACAAATTCATTGCACTAAAAATTCCAGTATTTTGTGAGTTTTTCATTCTGCATAATAAAGAAATTGAAGTGGAATAGGAGTTTATTATCACATTGAATTAAAAATATCAAGTTTTGTCTTTAGATATTTCTTGTATATGTGTACATACGCATTTGAGAACCCATTAAAGTTGTATTTATCTTTGTGTAAATATTTTACTGAAGTTAATTCAAAATGAAGATTTTAGTCTGGTCAAAAATTAAATTATGATATTGAAATAAGAACAGTAAAATAAAAAAAACAACAAACCTGTTTCATTTTGAAAAAAAAAAAAAAAAGGAAAAATTAGCCTGTGAAATATTTTTAATTTAACAAAACTTGTCTTGCTAATAGGAAACTATTTCATCCATATTTTATGAAAAAGCACTACTTCTTTCCACATGGCCAGTAATCAAACTCAAAACACACTTTAGCACCTCCACTTATTATTGGCCTGACGAAGAGGACATAGTCCAAGTAGTCAAGCAGCAGTAAATTTGCAGCAATATATTAATATGCTCTAGCTCCATCTAGCTTTACTTTTGAGGTAACTCATATCAGTCAAAAGTTCTTTTTTGCAAATGGGGTGGGAGTTGTTTTGCTTGAACTGATCAGAGAACAGTTTCAGAAGTAAATCTTGTGACCACAATGAAACTTGAGAAGGAAGGTGCAACATTCCTATGGTCCTGTAAAATTTTGATTGAGTCTCTAAACTGCTTTCCAGTAGCAGACAAAAATGCAAAACCTAGATTCTTTTGCATCTTAGGCTTCTATTGTTTCTTATCTAATTATTATGTTTTAAATTTCTTATAAACACTCTGATAGTGATACAAAGGCTCTAGCGCTATTATGTTGAAACTCAGATATAAATAACTAAAAGTTATACTCTTTCATGCATTTTATATTCCCAAGGTCAAAAGTCCTTATCTTTACTTCTCTAATGAATATAATTGACTTCAATGGGGCTAGTCATGGGAGTACGCTAATAGTTATCAAGAATACATATTTTCTAAAGTGAAAATATTATGGCATCCCTAAATGGCCAAGAAAGGCAAGGAAGCAACACAGGATTCAGATTTGCCATACTCTGCGTTGTCTCCAGTAACCCAGCTTCCCCCTGTAAAACGGAGGACCTTCCAACTTTACATTAAAGAGAAAGAATGAACTTTTTGTTGGGAGGAGGAGCTAGAGTGACTGACTAGGACCTGAGGACGTGAGAACTCCTGATGCTGGTATTGTGAGATAAAGGCCTTTTAATATCAGATCATAGTCTATTTTTCTTCTCCTTTTCCTAATTATTTAGGAGTACCGTAATATTCTAACTTCACAAACCATAGTTTATCAACAATCAAATATGGGAATTTACAGAATTCTGTAGGTAATTGTGATTCAGGTAGTGAAGACCATTCGACTTGTATGTTTGTGTTTTCTGGATCAACCATCCTTAATATTGTTAATAGTAATCTATTTCCCAGAAATAAATTTTACTCTCTTATTCCCATAGGAAATAAAGAAGTGGAGGGATAGGCAAATATTTTATCTGCTGCACTTAGTGCAATAAAATCTGCAGAGCCTTTTGTTATAAGAATCCAAGCCACCCAAACCAGCCTTCACTTTCATGACTTTTCCTTTTTCATTGTGTTTGGAGATTCTGAATTGACCTTTGTTTTTGCTTGAATTTAATTTTACATGGTGGAAGGTTAGAAGTTAATTTATTGGAATTCAAAACGTCGAAGTGTGCTGATAAGGGATGCTTGGCAAGTTGTTTTTCTTATATTTCAAAATGCTCTGAAAATTAAACAAAAACACTGAAATAAGTATAAAGCTGTTTTCTGAATCCTTCCACTAACTTGTAGTGGGAGCACTGAGCATGTTAATGTGTTTACAACTACATTTTAGGGATCCTTAAAGCCCTCAATTGTTTGATGGAAATATGTAGGTTTAACTTGTATATGCTGTCATTCTTCTGGAATTTCAAAGAAAATAAAAGTCAGTGACAACACTAGCGTATCCCAAAGGGCTAAGTTAGTTTTTTCAGTTTCTGCTCTGAGATTGACATGTCTCTAAATTTATGTCAGTTTTCTTTAACATATTTATTTATATTATAAAATTTAAATTTACTGATTTACTTGTAGGTTTTGCTCAGAAATAAGCTAAAAATATACCATTATAAATCTATTCCTTTATGCCATAAAAATATAAATATGGTTTATACCAAAACTATAAATTAAATAACAAGTCTAGGGGTATGTGATATTTTTCTTAAGTCCCTGAATTACGGAGTTATTTTAACAAAACACATTTCCAAGACAAACATACTAAGACTCAGTATAATGGCAACAAAATGGTCTCTGACCAAAAAAAGAAACAAAAACGCACATACACACACATATATACACTTATACATACATATATAAAATATGCATTTATAATTTAAGTTACCAGTGTTTTAACTGATCCTGTAACTCCAGGGTTTTGCCTGCAACTTCTGAAAATTAACAGTTGACAATACAGTAATTTCTGCATGCATAAGCATGGCTTCATGATAGAATTCAAAATGTGTTGTAAAAAGATTTGTTAGTTTATTCTAAAAAAAATCAAGCTGTTACCTGACATATACCTGCACACTTTCTGCAGTCAAAGAGAAGTGATCAAATTTGTAGCAGTATTCAGACGTGCTATTTTGTTTATATAATCCAAATTTCAATTTCATAGTTTTTTTTTTAAAGGAAAAATAAATATAATCTAAATTATGTATTTAAAAAATAATAACTATGATAGGTAATAGATTTCTAATACATTCAAAACTAGTTCAGTCAGGATATACATCAAAGTAATTCACATCAGATGCTGGCTCAGTATTGCTGAGCTATTTCTCCAAAGAGAGAAAACTCAAACTGAAACTCTAATTCAAATTAATCTGAAAATTTTTATTATGAAGTAATTTAAATCCTGTGTAACATAATGTACTGTTTTTTTTCAGTACCTTCATATTCCAAATACGTACCTCACTATGATCTAGGGAAAAAGATACATTTGTACCTATTTTTTTCCCCTCTGCCGATGACTTTTACATTTTTTTAATTGATGTCTCTTTTTTATAGTTTTGCCTATACAATCACTTCTTTCACATAAGTGGACTACTACACTTCTGCCTCCTGAACACCAGCTGTGTTTCACTGGTAGTTATTGTTGTAAGTCCAAAGCAGAACAACTCAAAAACCATTCAGCTGACAAAACTCTGCTGTGCTGAAGCAGTAGGCCACCATTTGCATTTCTCTCTTGAACTCATTTTTAACTAATATATTGTATAACTGAACAATTCTACCCTATACTTGGGGAGCTTATTCTCTTTTCCTTCATCATTTCCTAACAGCTCATTTTTTTCCTTGCTATTATCTCCACAAGTCTGCAAATTCTACAGAGCTGCAGGTGACTTTTAACAGAAGTGAGGAATGGATACAATGGATAATTTAAAGCAAGATAGACCTCAGCAGAAAGGAAAAGATGCCTGCAGAGTGAATGTATCCAAATTCTAATGATGCTTTCTCTATTGGAGTTTCTGCCCTGCTCTGTTTTGAAAGATGTGCTTATTCTCTGGTACTTAATTTAATTTACCATTTCTGAACTCACTGCCAGATTTCCAGATCACCAAAATTATCATCTTAACATCTGCCTTTTTCTTCCTTTGTATCATCGCAGATAGGATTAAAGTTTTTCTCTGGTACAGATCTTTGTTTTTTCTCTGCCTCTAACAGCTTGGTAAGCAGCTTCACGCCATCCTGTTTCACATTTGCATTCAATGCCAAGTCCCTTTCTACTGATTATCTCAGCTGGAATGCCAGAGGGCTGTGGAGGAGGGGAAGGGTTTAGCAGTTATATGTCCTGCAAAAGAAATCATCTGTTTTTCAAAAGCAGTATGTGGTGTTCAGTTTTCAGAATTACGTACAGAACTGTGCTTTTTCTCTTACCCTCTGACCTTGAAAATACCAAAGGAAATGGAAAGCTGAGAAGTTAGTATATATGAAAGGCTACTGCTCAAGTATAGAGATCTAAATATAACTGCGTTTTGAGGATGGGCTTATTTTGGATCCAGGTTTTTTATTTTCAAATGTAAACTCTCTTCAACCAGTCATGATCCTTGAGTTGGCTCAAGTCTGAAAATTACAAAAAATGTAAATACTGGTATTCCACAAAATGTCATGAATAAATGTTTATGTGGTGGACTTTTACCACCATGAACTTTCACCTCATATAAAATATCAGCCCCTAAAAAGAGACCCATTAGAAATCCTTACAGCTAATATAAACTGAGGGGTTAAGGAAGGGTTTATATCTTTCATTATTTTTAAATATGGCTAGAGAACAGCTCTTCTTTGGGTCATGCTAAATAAGTTTCCAAATAAAGACAGTTTAACCCCAATATTAGTGTGGGGGTGGAGGATAGTAACACTAGGTACTCCAGGAAACAAGCCTGTGATAATTTTGACACTAATCAGTCAGGTGCATGTGGGTGCCTTGTTCTGTTCCACAATACAGAGTTATCCGTACACATTTTATCCAGGAAAACCGTGTATGCCATTAACTGTCCATCCACTGTCTTCTAGACACTTCTGGCCATGATATAGAAAACTGTGAAATAAAGGACCAGTTGAGGTGCTGACATCTTTTTACTATTGGTACAGTGAACATGAAACAGGTTTTAGAGGTACCACTTGGGTCAGAACTGATTTTGAAATCAGCCCGAAGACAGGAAACTTAAAGTAGTGAACTCATCTCTTCATCATCATTAAAGATTAAACAAAAAGACAAAAGATAAAAGCTCTGAACTCTGAAGGAAAAGATGTGACACAGTGACCCCTGAAATCCTTCCTCCATGAAAGTCCAGACTGGTGGATTTATTCCAGTGTGCTGACACTTCTTTGCCAACATGGATAGGTTTCTGTGTGAGCAAGAAGGGATTTGGAAGGAAGCAGGGATTCAGGTGCACTTAGGTCATAACGTGCATAAAACATGGCTAGGGAAGAATCTAACTCTGGGAGTCACAAAGTATTTCTGGATGCTGGTATTTACTTGCATTGTTATGGAGGTGTAAATGATAATTTCAGAACAGACTGGCTAAAAAAGGGAAGTGTAGTAGAAGAACCGTGATAACATTTTGAGGAAGATTTATGGTCTAGAGCAGATGTATGGTTGAAATTAATATATATTTAAATATTTAAAGGTTTAAATGCAGGATAACCACATTGGATAAAGAAACATGTTTCACTGGTGCCTCTGTGGATTTGTACATGCAGCCCCATTCTTTTAGATATTGAACGGCTTGTTTTACATGAGGCTAACAGGACTACAGAAAAGTGTGGGTAATCAACCAGCTGTGTAGATATGTAGAGGCACTGAAGCATCATCCATAAACTGTATTTTATATCGTTATCTCTTCTATTTACTTTCTTGGGGTAAAAAAAAAAAATCAACGCTATGCTGTAAATTCAGAACTCAGGATTAATTACACTTGAGGGTTTCACTAAATGTGAATCACTAAAATGTGAAGCTGGTATTTTCAAGTGGATCGAGGTGTTTTGACTTTCAGAGGGCAATTCAGTTGCCTGCTCATACATGTCTAGTTCAGTTTACCATATCTTAGGAGTCTGAGTCATTTACTTTGTACAGAAACAACAGATTTGTATCTGTGTAGTGTGGCAGTTGAAGAGCAGTCAGGATACTCGTGGGTGTCTCAAATATCTCTGGATATCTATGTTCAGGCACCTGCAACCCACTCTGAGGTCCAGAGAGAGCCAAAGGACTGTTGGATTAAATGGCATAGGCTAACACTTATTTGGGTAATGAGTAATGAGTGTGTGTGTGTATATATATATTTATATGAGCTATAATGAATAAAAAAAGTCTCAATAGTAGTGTTCAAAAAGATATGAAATAGACAGCAGCATGTAAAAAGGCTGGGAATTTTTTGCATCTTCATGGCTATGCAGTTTGTACAAATACATATTTTTAGGCCATGCATTAACACAGGTTATCCAACAATAAAACACAAAAATAATTTCATAGATGTGGAAAGAAATGAACTCCCAGGCTGCATCTACCTCAGAATCTGCATCTATCTCAGACTACAAATTCAGCATCAATTGTTTATATAAGACAATGTTGTTTTTTAATGCAATTACATTCTATTATATTGGTGGTTAGCTACACACATATTCCTGTGACTTCCACGGAACTTTTCCACTTAATGGGATTAATTTGCTCATTTAACATTTTGCATTGCATAGCTATCTGAGATAGAGGACTTAAAGGTTTTTTGAAACGCATGAGGATCAAGACTTTGGAAAGTCAGGTTAAACCTCTTGAAAGAAAATATCTCCCTCAACAATATAAAGAAACCAATATTTCTGAGAGAATTTAAAGCATAAAATGTATGACATGTATGACTTCTAAGCGCCAATGAATGGTATCTGAATGGGCATTAAAATTCTCCTTCTGTGACTGTTAGATCAAGGCATTGCTGTCCATATCCTTTTTACTCTAATTTATCATCAAATCATTCTTATTAGGAGTCATCCTATCATTCTTTTATTTATTTTTCAAAAGAGCTTTATGCAAATACATTTTCTACAAAACAACAATCTTCTCAAATGTTTTAAAGTAGTGTTGGATTTGCATCACTTCACAAATTAGAATATTCAAGCTTTGTTACAAACTGGAAATAAAATAAATCTTTATTCTTATCAGGAAGATGTACTGTTATAGCTTAGAGGTCCAGACTCCGTAGTTAATCATAAAAATAAAAAACTGAATATGAGACATAATGTTCTATACTACAGAAAATATGTAACTTGTTCAAGTGATCAAAATCAAGATCATTAATTCCCATTTAAAAATACCAGAAAAAATATAACATTGGAAAAAAAGGTTGGAATTTCAGAAAAGCTTCATAGATCCTGACAACATACCAGTGTAACTGAAAATGACAGGAAGAGCAAACTCTCTGAATTCTGTTTACTCTATCACCAGTCTTAAGCATAACTCACACAAAACTTGTTCATTCATTCTGACAATGTTTGGGTATCTACTTATGCCAACATTATTACTGAAATTAAATTGATAAGCATGACTAGTATCAGAACGCAATGTTTAAAACTGGGAAAATACTATTAAAAGTATTTACCTAAATTAATTTGAAAGTAAAATAAATCCTATATAAAGGTTTTATTCTTACTATTTATCTCCAAGAACATTTGAATGAGCTAATCTGTAACTACAATATACACTACAAAAAGAAATCGATCCATAATTATGTGTGCAAATGTGTTCTCTCATAGATATTCATAATGAAAAAGCATACTAGCAATTCTAAAAACTCTGGGCAGGTTTGGGACCCAACAAACAGTCAACAAATATAACACTACCTGACAACATTGAGCATTTGCACATTACATTAAAAAAAAATAAAATTATTTCTACAACTGACGATTATTAAACTTATAAAAGATATGACAAAGTACATAATAATAGCAGGTTCAAATGTGCAGAAGTGTTCTCAGGTCTTAATTTCTTCTTTTAATCAGCTTTAGCTAGATAAATCCTAAATCCAGTGGCACAACCATAAAACTTCTAATAAAACAAAATAGGCTTTTTTTTTTTTTTTGCTCAAAATGCACATATTTTCTCCCACCTCCAGCAGAAGAGTGGACATCAAGTTATATTTCTGACTTGTCCGTTTATACTTTGAAGTATTTTTTGTTCTTGTTGAATCTACATCTCTTGTGCTATTCAAATTCAACTTTTGTTTGACTAGTTATCCAAAGACTTTTTATATCTCACTAAAAAATCTATATAGATCTCCATATATACAAGGAGATCAATGAGTGTAAATGCACATACGTATAATGAAACAATACATTCTATATGGTCTATAATGTCGTACAAAGCCTCACAGAAAGAGTGCCTGTTGAAAAAGAAAAAAAAAAAGGAATACTTTACATAGAGTACTGCTCTCATTGGGAATCAAACATCTTGAACAGGACAACCAGCCGTTGTCTGGATGGTAACCAGAGTCTCTGTTGCATGATTCATGTGACAGACCCCAAACTTTTGCCAAATCCTTATAATCAAGCTAGTGCATGATCCTACATGGCCTCTCCAGGGTACACATGACCAATTTCTATTATTTTATACTGTGTACAAAACACATGGTATCTTATCTACATACACAAAACAGTCCTACATGACCACTCCTGTATCTGTCTGCAGAAACAATTTCTACTGGCTATTTAAAATTACCTGTATGTAGTTGAATAAATTCTATGTCAGGAACTGACTTGAGAAGTTCTTGGGATGACTATATTTTCCACCCAGCATGTTAGTGAACATATATAAGCATAGAAATGGTGTCACCACTTGGCCTAAGCCCAGAAGGAGCTGCCTGGGTGAATCTCCAGGGCTGTCTGAAATTCCCACCTGGAGATCTCCTGTAACATTAGCCAAGTGCTTTTTTGTAAAGGTGGTAGGTGTAGTGGTAGGAGTCAATCCTCTTGTCTGAAGGTGGTCCATTGTCTCACCCACCCATGGCCTCATCTATGCAGAGACTACCTGCATAGCCGCTTGGGACCACCTAAGGAATTGGGCTAAATGCACTTGGTTTGCACAGACACACAAGTACACAGCTGTTATAAAGTTAGGACAAACATTAATTTCATCTTTATAACGCAATTATAACTTAAATTTCATAGACCTTGGCATAATATATTCCATGTAATTTGAGACGTATGAAGACACATTCTAGGGATAACTGTTAGAATGAAGAGAAATCTTGCACTGTTATCAATAACAAAGTAGAAGCTAGTATTGAATACAATTAAAATCATTGTGAAGTGAATGAAAAGGATCCTGCTGGTACTGAATCCATGCCATTCCTACACACCTGACTGTAATTCTGATGGGATTTAAGAGACATGTCTTACTTCTTGACTTGTCTAATACTCCTATTCTTTGAAGCTCTCTGGAAAACAATGATTCATTACTTAGGATAGATTAATATCTTAAATATTATTTAAAGTAGCTGCATAATGTGGTGATAGTAACAGATGCTATTATTCTTTTAGAGTCAGGAGAAAAAAATTATGCATGTATACAGATATTACAAATTTAGACTTTTCAAAAGATCTTTATTTTTCAATGAGAGTCTTCTTCTGTGGCCTTAATAGGGATTTGAACACAGGTTTAATTGAGATGTTGGAATGTCATTTGCATACCAGTAGAATGCAAACTGTATGGACTACTTTGCTGTAAATGTTTTAAGATTCTCTGACAAGCCAAGTCAATTCCATTATCATATTAATAGGTAGGTGATAAGGTGGGAAACAGAGAAGAGGTTTCATTCAGCTCTCTGTTAGTTTTATAAGAAAAAAATTTTCAAATCACATAGAAATATGGTGTTGTTTTTTATATATGTATGAAATATTTTGAATTGCCAAATCTGCATAATACATATCCTATTATCTGCAAGTCAGGTATCACAGATTCTTTTGCATCTAAAAGTGCTTTGTTGTAAAAATATTTAAGAAAATTATTGAATGTAGTCGTAGGACAAAATGCAACAGTTTGTAGTGTTATAAAAAACCCCATAGGTAATGAGAAAATTTTTGGTAATCAAGTCAGTTCCTTGCAACAGCAAGCACCACTGTGCATACTTCATATTGAAACAGTATTTTTTTTAATTTGTTGCCTTTACTGAAAGACTTTCCCAGAACCTGATATCTCTGAAGTTCCTAATTTAAAATCTGAATTTATGCGTTTTATACCAGTTTCTCTTTGTGCCACCGTTCTTAAGAATAAATGGCTTTTCCCCCCATGTGTTGTTGATAAACATGAACCCCATGAATGTTGATAAACAATAATCATATTCTTTTCAGTCTTTATTCTGTTCAACTAAATTGAAGGCAAATTATCTTCTCTCATAAAATAGACCCACTTACTAGCCCTCTTCCAGTTTCAGTTTATTTTCATTGTATACAGATGACCAGAGAGTGTAATGTATTTCGACTTATTCTCACCAGTAAATTGTGAAATGGCTTGAGTGCTCTATATCGTTACTGGAAGTATCTCTGTAATTTGTCTTAGCATTTTCTTTTTTAATGGTTGCACCACATATAGGGTTCTCCATCATACTATGGTCCTTGTGACTGTCTTTGCTTTCCAGTTGTCTCTAGCTGACTTTTTTCTGGCTTACAACAGAGGTTCCTGGGAGCTTGCATTTCGCACTACTTTCATTACATTTCCATTATCCAAGTGTTTAAGGTCATAAAGTTCTATATGAAATCCCAGATGTTGATGAATGCAAATATTCACGTGCAAGGTACCTGATCACGTGGAATTTAAGTGAGATGAAGAAATACACCTTATATTCAACTCCAAGAATTTAGCATCAGTGTAATTAAAACCTTAGCAGTCTAATCAAATAATTATTAGTCCAGTTACAATGATGCTAATGCTTCAACTCTCAATTATCCAGTTATTGCATGTAATTTCCAATAATGCAATACAGAGACTTTCTAGCATTTACACCTACCTTTGATGTTATTCTGACCTCTACTCTGGTCCTATGTGTTCTAATTCTTTAGAGAGAAAATGCAGAGTTTGCAGAGTCTTCAGTATCCCAAGTTCCTTTCTGAGAGTAGTGCGTTGTTAACATTGATGATTTCTTCCTCCTCATGCAAGGTCTGCTTGAGGTTATTTCTGTTTGTTAACGTGGTCTGCGTACTTGCTCTTTCTACACGTTTTTGAGATTCCTTGTTATATCCACATTTACTGTGTTTTATCTATGCTGAAGACTTGTTCTGTGTTTTCTTTCTTATTGCTAAAACCAGCTTTACCCAGCTCCAGAGGCTGTGCTCCTTCATTGCCCAGTGATTGACCATCTGTGATTTGTGCTTATATACTTGGTGCTTTTGTTCTTCTTTTGTGCTTATACTTTTAGGGTACCTGTGTGTTTCACAGGTGTCCTTTGCATCACACCGTCCTTTACAACTTATCATAGTCTTAAAAGGCTTTCAATAAATTTGATTGAACAGAATGTGTTTTTTTATCCTGAAACAAGCTGCCTGCTGGATAGTGTTAAAGAGTGAGGCAGTAGCTCAGAAAAGAAAAAGACTGATTAGGAAAAATCATGGTGTCATTCACAAAGCCTCCTCTTGCTCTTAGTTAAGAAGGGGAAAAAAGGAAATAACATATTTTTCCATCAAGGCTAGAATACTCCTATTAAATAAATATGTTAATATTGTGGGTCTAACATCAGCTGACTAATTTTCAAGATTTTTTTTATTTGTCTACATCCCTTTTGACCTGCTGCCTCAAAGCATATGTCAGCAGTGACTGTCAACTCTCCTTTTTGCACTGTCTGACTCTCATATATGGGCACAGAATAATCAATGGAAATTAATATTGTGCTGAAGAAAAGCTGTTTCCTATGCATTTTCTTACTGGTCTTGGGGATTAAAAATGTGTACGCTATGCTTCTTAGTAACATTTTCTATGTAGCTATGCAAGTAGGTGATATTTTTTACTTGTACTTTCATCTTTTTGTTTCTTCTATATCGCTTCTGTCATGGGTTTTCATGGTTTTTGTGTTCTTTGCACTGGGTATCTAAGGAGCATTCTGTATCTTGACTTTATTGCTTGCTCACCACTCCTCTTGAGTCATGCATAGGAAATGAAGTCAGTAAACGGCCATAAAGTAATCTTTCTCAGAAGTACCAGATTACATTAAAGCAGATTAGATTAAAATAGAAATTTCATACATTTCTTGTCACTAAAAGGTTCTTTATCAGAATTAGATGAGCCTGTTGTTTACATGGAATACTCCTATAGCAATCTTAAAAATATATGGCAGTACCTTAGTCAATAATTGTCCAAAATTACCTGGACTGATTATAAGAATGACAACTACATTTTATTTAATAGACTGGAGAGTAGTGCAGGGCAAAAATGCAACCACCACTTAGAGCTTTTATAAGACACAAAGACGAGCCAGGTACCCAACTCTTATTGAAAGTAAATGGGAACTGGTAGCATAAAATTGTTTGTACCTTTGAAAATCTCTTTCATGAAATAGTTTGCCTCCAGTGATCAATCTTCACAAGTTTTAGTCTAAAGGAACTATTTTTATCTTAATGAAATATGGATATAATACCTTGCCTTGGTGATTCCTTGCATGTTGACAATCTTGACTAATGTTCCTCCATCCTTCTCATCCATTATTACAAGATCTAATACAAATTCTTGGGAGATATTACAGAATCAGATAGAGGGAATGCAATCCTCTGTTGTCTCAAGTAGTTTTTTATTCCTGAAAAAAGCATACACACTAGCAAAAGAAGATAGTATATACTTTCCTCCACTTTACACTCATTTTCTGTAGATGCAAATAATCACAGTATGTTAGACACTGAAAAATTAGGAACATTAGGTTACTAGATTATATTTAATGTATAAAAAAGGATTTAAAAGACTTGAAGTGGCATTTCACAAATCAGTATCAGTTTGTATTTTGCCAGTGTCTTCAAACAAAGTAACATGCCGAATAAATTTCTGATAGTAAGTCTGGAGACTCAAAGAAAATTGCATATAAAATATCTTTTTCCCCCTGTATTGTGTACAATAAACATCTTCTAGTGGGAAAAAGTCTCTAAAAGATAAGTCATTGATTACTGATGTAACTTGCTGGTTCCTAATACACACAGTAAGCTGTTCAAGAGCAGTCTATATATCCATACCCTGTTTTTTTCTATATTTTGTATATATTGTATTGCTGTTGAATTAGTAGCAAACTCACTGTGGGGAAGGAAACACACTCATGCAAGCTAGTAACGCTTAGGAAAATTTCAACTGCCTAGCATGAGTCAAATATTGAACCTGGTTTGTATTTTTCTGGGGGAAAAGAAAAAAAAAAGTGATGGTACTCTTATCACCTTTTCATTCAATTGGTTTGTGATGATAGCTATCATGAAGGTCATGACAGACATAGGCTCACTTTGTTCGTAAATTCAAGGACCTCAGACTACATTTCCATTGAGACTAACTAATTATTAGTCTGAAGGTTATTCAGGAGAGACGTATCCTCTCAATTCCTTCTGCCAAAGCTGCTCTACTATGCATAAAGTAATTAAATATTAACTTGGCTTGTGAGCATATGTAAGCGTGATTTTATAACTTGGTGGTAAGAGTACTCTTCTAAAATGGAAGAATTGTATAACCTCTTTTAATTCTAATGAGCTTTTTATTATTGGATTTAAGTATTTGGGGACAAGGGGGAGTAAAAAAAAAAGGTAGAAATCTCTTCTGATTTTAAGGCATGAACATTATTCAGCTGTTCCAGGACCAGCCTCCACTCCTGGTTGTCAATGACTTTGGTTCTGTGGGTTCCTCTAGCATATCTGCCAAAATGATGTGGTATCTTATATTTCCCCAGAGCATCTAAAATGGCACCAGCCTCCAAAGTTAACACAAGTAAACCAAGCCTCTAATCAATACAGCCAACTGAGCTTCCTGAGTTATTTGTCTCACCATAAAATAAGCTTGGTCAGCTGAACAGTTTGCATTAACCACGTTGCCTATGGGCTTTGTTTGATTGCCGTACCATAAGTGTCAAGCGCTAATTAAAATGACCTAGTGTATCTGAGACATCTCCTTGGCTGTGGCAGATATGATGCAGGCTCTATGGAAACCTTTGCTTGTATTCAGCTTATGTGGCAAGGTTTTGGCAGTAGGGGTGCAGGGGTGGCTTCTGTGAGAAGTTGCCCTCCATGTCTGACAGAGCCAGTTCCAGCTGGCTGCAAGAGGGACCTGCTGCTGGCCAAAGCTGAGCCTATCGGTGACATTGATAGTGCCTTCGTGATAACATATTTAAGCAGAGGTAAAGAACACCACACAACAGCAGCTGGGGGAGAGGAGTGAGAAAATGTGAGAGAAAGAGAACTGCAAATACAAAATCAGCAAAGAAGGAGGGGGAGGACGTGCTCCAGGCACAGTAGCAGGGATTCCCCTGCAGCCCGTGGTGAAACCCGTGGTGATGCAGATTGTTCTCCTGCAGCCCATGGAGGTCCATGGTGGAACAGATAGCCACATGCAGTTCATGGAGGACTCCACACCAGAGCAGGTGGATGTGCCCTGAAGAAAGCTGCAGCTCATGAAGAGCCCATGCCAAAGCAGGCTCCTGACAGAAAATGTGGCCCATGGAGAGGAGCCCATGCAGGAACAGATTTTCTGGCAGGAACTGTGGCCCCTGTGGGCCCCATGGGACCCCTGTGGCCTCATGTGGGACAGGGACTGTATCCTATGGGTGGGATCCCACGCTGAAGCAGGGGAAGAGTATGAGGAGGAAGGAGTGGCAGAGACAACATGGGGTGGTCTGACTGTAACCCCCATTCCTCATCTCCCTGCAATGCTCAAGGTGGAGGAGGTAAAAGAATCCAGAGTGAAGCTGAGCCTGGGAAGAAAGGAGGGGTGGGGGAAAGCTGGATTTTTAGATTTGTTCTTATTTTCTTATTATCCTAATATGCTATTAAGTGGTAATAAATTAATCTTCCCCAAGTAGTATCTGTTTTGCCTGTGACAGTAATTGCTGAATGATTTCCCTGTCTCTATCTCGACCCATGAGCTTTTTGTTTTATTTTCTCCTCTGTCCTGTTGAGGAAGTGGAGTGATAGAGTGACTTGGTGAGCACCTGGTGGATAGCCAAAGTTCACCCACCACGCTCCTTTTCACTGGTGGTAGGTAACAAGGTACATAATCCAGGATGTCTCAAATGATGTTAAATTCCTATTCAAAACAGTTGAACTGTGCCATACACACCTACCACAGAGCACGTTAAAAACTGCTCAGTTCCTGAAGTAATGAGGAGATAGTTAACTAGCTGAAACCAAGTATTCCCCTGTGCATGGGCATGTTATAGTAACCAGATATTGAGAACACCACTGAACCCCCCTGAGAACCCCTAAACAGAGAGGACTTCATTTAAGGCTGTGGAGCCAGGTAGTCAAGTAATACAATATTGTCATTTTAGTAACAGTCTTTCTACAGCTTTTGCAAGGCCTCAGGAATGAGGCTTGTCAGGCTTCCTTTGCCTGAACCTTTTATAAATACCTAGAACTCATTTTTACATGATTCATCTGTAACACAGTTTTTAGCTATGGCTAAACTGTTTTATTTTTGCTTATGTTTGTATGGCAGAACCATAGTTTTGTATTTAACAGGAGAAACAAGCAACTATTATGTGCAGAATGAGACACTTATAACTTTAATGTGGTAATGTAGTACAGAGAAATACAGGTCTTTTATGACAGCAGAAGCCTTGAAAGACAGGAACACAGAATGCCGTATAGAGGAGTAGAGGCAAGAGATGATAATGCCAGAGGCCCAGGCTAGCAATGGAGGCATCATGCCTTTAAACAGTTCACAAATAGTCAGTTAAATAATCTCATACCTAGAATTAAACAAAACACATTTCAGGAACAATCAAGAGAACAAAGAACTGTTGTCTATTATTAAATATTTTCTGTATATTAGTAGTAATTTCTTCAGTTCTTTTTTTTTCTTTGTTCTTTAAGAATTGAATTTGAATAATAACTGGATGAAACATCAAGATTTCAATCATACAAAAAATACGTTCTAGGATTATTTTTTTTCTGTTTGCCCACAAGATTTTCAGTGTAAGCAGCTGACAGGTAAAATAAAACCAGTTGTGACTCATGGACTAGCAGCTCAAGGCCAAGAAAACACCTTAAAATATGACAGAACTTTAAATGTGCTTATTTGTGAGCAAATGAGTCAAGGCCTTTTTAACTGTAGTATATTCTTACCTTTAGATCACTAAGGCATGCACTGTTTTCAGATACTCATGACGACTCATGCTGTATTACCAATGTCAAGCAAAAGCGCTAAAGTAATACAAGTTTTAAATAGTGTTAGTACTAATTTATTTATACTGTTTTCTTTTATAGAAAGTAGTTCAAACTACTAAAGCCACTGGTAACGTAATTCCCATTTGCATGATTTGGAGAATGCATGTCAATTATGGAAATCAATGAACAATTAGTGATAAATTGATCTCCACGGTATTCCTGTAAATTGACTAACACTAAATATATGTTCCAGCTGATTAGGTCTTAAGATGCAGGTACTTGGTAGTGGTGGAAAACTGCATATATAGGAGGGTGTTTGTGGAAGTAACATTCATAAATTCATACATATACATGCATACACATATATGTAAGAACATTTTGTTTCTGCTTTTTCTCACCTCTTTCCACCTTCTCCTAGACACAATCTCTGCAAGTCAGTACCTGAGCCAAACAGCAGAGGCATATTAATGGATTCAATGGAAGTGCTGGACCTACCAGTTTTTTAAACGTTACAGGTTTGACTGCAGGCTGTGTGTTCATTATGACTGTGGCAAAAGATTTCAAAGTGGATACAACATACTGTCCTGATATAAATGACTGAAAAAAAAGAATTATACCTGCTCTGCAGAAGCTAACATTGTATTCCCTTTTTACAGGTGGGAATGATTATATGAGTCATAAGGCCTTAAAAAATCAGCCCTTCCATTTTTCAGGGCTGCATAATTGCCAGGATCTGCAAATAAAAGACTGAGTGCTTTAAGAAAGTCTCAGAGTTTTATAGCTTCAAATGTAAAAGCTATCTGATAAGAAATAAAATAAAAAAAAAAAAGCTCACTCAAATATTCTTCCTCAAGGAGGTTGCATGCTTTCATTTTCTTTTAAAATTACTAGATTTTTCTTTCGAAAAAAACTCCACCAAAAAAACCCACCCCAAAAGGCACTGAGCTTCAAAGGAATTGGAAACCAATGAGGAAATGCAATACTCTGTATGTAAATAACCCACTAAAACATTTCTATGAATATGGACCAGCCTACGTGTAAAATAGCAGATTTTGGTTTTAGCAAGGCTTTTTTTGAAGAAGAAGATAAAACCACCTCTCCCATCTCAACATTTTCACATGTTGTAAAGAATCTTTCTAAGTATGTCTGTTAAGCTTGGTAGGGGGAGAATCTAGCAAGACGGTGTGCAGTATCCATTTTCTATTCAGCCTGAATAAACAGGCTGACTTGTAGTACTTTGTGCACTATTTATGGGCTCATAAAACTCAACACAATAATAATGATTAATTTTTAACTGGCAGAATAAAACTGTTCAATACAACTAATTTGATGCAAATCTAGATACAAAAGTACCACAATCTAATGTGGAACGTATTACAATAGTTGTGTTTGATTTGAAAATGTCTTTATCATAAAACTAACCCTGGAAATCTTTCTGGAGTATTTTCATGCAGGGGATTCTTTGTCTCTTTCAAAATGGAAATGAAGCACAATTGAAGAATATCAATTCATTTTGAGAGGTACAAAATGCAATGGGAAGGAAAACTGATATGTTTATAAAATTGTCATGATGCATAAATGTGTGAAGCATTTTTTGTTTTGTGTTTAGAGCATTAGACTGTCTTTCAAAGTCATATTGTGTGCCTTTTTTCTGTCCTGCCTTTCTCTTTCTGCTTTTTTAATTATATGGTTCTGGACTACTGTTTCATGATTATGACAATTGTTATTAGTATTGATAAATAACTAGTGTTAGAACATAATTTATCTTTGAAAATTAATACATTGATTTTGTAGTGGTTCTTTATATTTTGAGGGCATAGTAATATTGGAAATTTCAGCATCTGTGCTACACTAAGGGGTTAATTTTTGTGATCTTTAACCTTTTTGGTTGCCATAATTCAGCTATTTCAAAGGACTTCTAGTAATGCAAAACCAGAGTGTAACATTAGTGCTCAGTTAGCCCTCGTGGAGAAAGCAAAAGTTTATCTTTAGAAAACATAATTTATATTGTTGTTCTATTTAAACTTTGAGAGGTTTTACATAGAGGTTATCATGGCTTAACACAAAAGCATCCTCTCTTTTAATGTAAAATCAGTTTAATTCTGGTGAATAAAGTCAACACAGTTAGGGTCTGAAGGCTAATATAAAACATACCTACTTACACATTGCTACTGAAGAACCTCAAATTTGCCACTTAACCATCTTGTGACTCATTACACTTGTGCACCCATAACTGACACCTGTTCAGACTGCCACGTTATTTTTGAGTATACACAAAGTTTCAAGCAGTTTATGTGTATTTATTCTTAATTGTCCATAAAACCTAATTCTAGGAAGAAGGTTTTAGAAAACAAATTTTTCATTGTCCAAATGGGACATACACAGAATTTAATTCTGTCCCAGGAAGATTCTGAGGTGAAAGTATGACATTCTTATGCCTAGAAAAGCTATGTAAGGTTATTTTTAGTTCCTTTTATGGCTCCCTCTGAGTCTTGTATGGCTTGACTGAAGATAACTAAGGGAGCCTAGATTTTCAAGTGGAAGGATACAAAATTAGTCCCAATACTGTTTTTTAATTCTCTAACATAATTATTATGATTCAACATTTGAATTGTAGTAATGTGTAGAGTCCCCAGTCAGGGATTAGACTAGACATGCTGAACACATTTGAAGAAAAGACAGTCTTTCTTCCCCCAGTGGGTAAGAAATGTTTTGCTCTCATTTAAGATGACCAACATAAACATTTTTTAATTTAGTGTTGTGTTACTGATGTTATCACTCAGAATCACATAGATTATTTTATGGTATGTAATTGAGAAACACAGCCTGCAGCTAAAGATGGGATGCTGCATTTGGTTACTTTTCATTTTCCCAGTGGTCTTTGCCGTGGTGCATTTTATCCCATTATGGACAAAGCAGCAGAGAATCAGGCTTAAGGTTTCATCTTACTTCCCCAAATCTGCTGTTATGCATTAATCGTGCAGCCAGCTTTAAATGTTATTCTTAAAATAGGAATAAATTTGCCTTCAGGTGTGGGAGAGGAGTAAATGTGAAGTCAGGGGATATGTTTTTCTTGTGCCATGTAAATGTAAACAAAGGTTTGGTTTACTGTGTATAATATAAAGCAGATGAGAAATATATCTAAATGCTTTCTTCATCTCTAGTACATGCATTTATCTACCTAGAATGTGATCAAGCAAGCATACACACATGAGAAGGGTAGAAATATACAGGTAGTCATTGTGGCACATACTGTGCTGAGGTGGGTTGACCTTGGTCAGTTGGCTGACGCCAACCCAGCTGCTCTCTCATTCCTCCTCCTTAACAGGACAGGGTGACAAAATAAGCTAAAAAAACTTATAGGTTGAGAAAAGTCAGGGACATCTCTTACCAATTGTCATCATAGGCTGTCCTGGTTTCTTCTGGGACAGAGGTGGGGTTTTTTTGTTTTGTTTGTTTTGTTTTGTTTTGTTTTGTTTTGTTTTGTTTTGTTTTTTTTCTAGTGGTTGCTGTGTTTCAGATTTGAATCATAGAATCATAGAATGGTTTAGGTTGGAAGGGACCTTAAAGACCATCTAGTTCCAAATCCCTGCCATGGGCAAGGACACCTCCCACTAGACCTGGTTGCGCAAAATTTGGTATGAAAAGAATGTCAATAATGTCATATTGTTTTAATTGTTGCCAGGTGGTGTTTATATTTTTCAAAGACTTTTTTCAGCTTCCCATAAAAGCTGATAAGGAGCACAGATAGAATGACAGAATGCCCAGTGGAATACCCTGTACCATAGAAGTCGTGCTCAACATATAAATAGGGTTAGCCGGAAGGAGGGAGATCCTCAGGATCTCTGCTCAGGAAGCTGACAATTCAACAATTTACTGGATGATGAGAGCAACTTGTGTCTTGTATATTTTTTTACTATTATTATTATTGTTGTTGTTGTTTTGTTGTTGTTGTTGTTTTTCATTTTATCTTATTTTTCTATTAAACTGTCTTTATGTCAACCCACGAGGTTTTTCCCTTTCCCTTTCCTCTCTTTTTCTCCCTCTTCTCCCTGACCTTCTGGGGGAAGGGGGAGAACTGCATGAGCCGCTGCGTGGTCCTAGCTGCTGTCTGGGGTTATACCATGACATGGGCAAACCAAATTTGACGTGGAGAAAATTAATTTAATTTCTTGCCAATTAAAATAGATTTGGGAGTAAGAAACAAAAATTAAAACACTTTCCTTTCACCTACCTCTTTTTTTCCCAGGCTCATCTTCTTCCCCCTGCCTCCCCCATCCCCCCTCAGCGTATAGGGCTGAACTTCATTTCCCCTGCAGCACAGGGAGATGGGGAATGGGGGGTTGCAAGCAGTTTGCTGCTGCTCCTTCCTCCTCACACTTTTTCCATGCTCCAGTGTGGGTCCTCCCCATGCACTGCAGCCTTTCAGGATAACCCTGCTCCAATGTGGACTCTCCTCAGGCTCCCTTTAGGGAATGTCCACCTGCTTCAGCATGGAGTCCTTGAAAGAATGAGTGTGGATATTTGCTCCACCATGGACCTCCTTGGGCTGCATGGGAGCAATGTACTTCACCATGGTCTTATCCATGGGCTGCAAGGGAATTTCTTTGCTGGCACCTGGAGCACCTCATCCCCCTCCTTCTCCCTTGACCTTGGGTTGTTTATAGCTCTTCTTTTTTTCCTTACTCTCCTGTGCAGCAGTTTACCATTTCTTAGATACGTTTTCCCAGAGGCAACACTAACATCGTAGATGGTCTCAGCTGTGTCCTGCCATGGGTCCATTGGAGATGGCTGAAATAGGCGGTGTTCAGTACAGGACATAGCTGGCCTCTCCTCACAGTGACCAAAACTTTTCCACCTATACTCAATGCAGGTGCATGAAACATACTGACAATTTCTTCCTGTTAATTATCAATAACAATGATACATGCTATGAGCAACTACCAGTTATATCAGTCATTTTCATTATGTTTTTACTTTTACTTCCTTTCCATTTTTTTTTCATTTAAAGTCTATTAATTTCCTTTTTATATGACGGCTTACTTGATTTTTTATTTTTTTTTTTAAAAGATTTTATATCTCTGTCTACTCTTCTCTCCCCTGTCCTCTCACTCTGGCTCAAGTTGCAACACTAAAGATTTTACTTCTTCATTAAGTTGTTGGTCCTTTCCCCCTGCTTTTTTCCCAGTACCCACCGGCATTTCTCACCTTTTTCTCAATGCTTTGTACTTATCCTTTGATCCTTTAACTACAAATATCTTGACTGTCTTTCTATTTTCTACTTTTTTCTACTTTCTCACCTCTGTTTGCAGTTGTATCACACCTCTCTTCACTTGTCCCATGTCATAGTTCTGTCTTCTCATTTTCTTTCTTTTTTAAATAATTCATTTGGTGTGCCAAGAACTGATGACATGAAAGGATTAAAGCTGAAGTGCATTGGATTTTAGGAGGCTTTTTGCAGCCATCTGCTTTTCTGATAATTAATATGAAACTCTTTCAATCAACTTTTTCAGTTCTATTTCATCTCCGAATTTAGTCTTTTTGTGGACTGGGTGAAAAGTAATTTAGGCCTCTATCTTCCTTTCTCGTAATGAAAAGGAAGAGAGGGAAGGGTAATGCTACATCTCTCTGAGATCTCCATACTCACTTTCAGTGGAAGGATGCAGATTATTAACCCTACAGAACCTAGGGATCCATAATGAAAGTAAAGTAAAACTCTCTCCTGCCAGTATAAAACACCTTTTTCTTATAGTGCTTTTCAAGGAGAATACATTCAATAAAGTACCATATGAATTCCTCTGTTCTTGTGTTCTTCTGTTCACTTTCAGCAGGTGCTAACTAATTCTTTTTCTGTGGATATAGAATAAAAAGGAGTCATTAACATTGCCTAGGGAGCAGTTTGGGGGGGTACAATATTTTTTTCTATATGCATGCATGCCTTTCAGAGTGTCAAATGGAGAGAAATCCATAGGGGAGAGCAGGAAGAAAGCCAAGGGTAAACCTTATATGAAGGTGGTTCACTAATACATAGGTTGCAGCATATTCCCTACACTAATTGACAGCACTTGGTTATCTGGAATGTGCTTCAAGCCCCTCATCCAACTATAATCTAGTACATACTGTCCAAATTGAAGACAGGTATGGAGTTTTACAACTTAAAGAGGTTAATGAGCTGCCTTATGGATTGTGATTAAGCAGCTATATAAAATTGTAAAAGACACTAAGAAAGAAGTAGAAGAACTAGACCTCCAAAATATAAGTAATTCCTTCCAATCAGTATTTAAAACAGAACTTTTATTGAAACTTTCTTATGATTAATTAAAAGTTCTTTGTTTGCTTATTACTGCTTTCATTTCTTGCTGAAAATGTCTTATTTCCAGTTAAAATGGTAATTGTTAAAAATTGTACACCGGAACTGGGTGCAAAGAAATACCAAGACAGACTGAAGGCAAATGGCTTTTCAGACATGGTCTAGGAAAGCATCTCAGGAGCTGGATATCCATCCATTCCTAAGAAATAAAAGGCATTTTCTTTGTTGCCGTGATGCTTCTGTAGCTGTTTGCTCCCAAAGAATATGAAAGCTACAAAATACATGACACAGCTTTATGGCTTTCTGGGTATCACTTTTATGAGAATGCATATAAATTGCATATAAGCAATATTTTAAAAAAAAATATATATGAAGTACATATACTCAGATAAATAAAATCTTTTAAAGTAATTACATAGGATCTAACTAACCCTAGAAAATTAACCTAAAACCCCCAAAGGGCTATGAGCTGCATTCTTTTCTGCCTTCTATCCTGAACATTTCTATGTCACAGTGCTAAGTAGGAGCAAAAACCTATTAAATTAAAAAAGTAGTATTCTGAATGAACTTTACATCCTCTTTGACTAAATTAAAATGAATTAAGCTGTGCATAGTGATAGAAAAGACTTTGTTACTTGAGTCCTTTTCATATTTTTCATATAGAAGAAACAATGAAATCATAAGTTACATAACCACTTACAGAAACTACAAGTGATCCAATTAGCTGGCGGTTAAGCAAATGTGGTAGATCCCTGATGTTACCTCTTCATAAACATCACAGTAATAGCAATAATATTATAATATGATATTAAAAAGCAGCAGGAGTTAGTTCCCACAGACTTTCCCTGCGTTGTGGTGCACTTGACTCTTAATTTTCTTGCACTTTACTTTAGGGTTATTTGTCCTTGAAACCATTCTCTCTGAATATAGAGGAAGCTTAAGTCCTCACCTAGTCAACACTAGACTTAAAAATTGTCCAAGAGGAGTGTTGCTTGCAGCATACTTGAGAACAAATTTCCTTACTATTTTGCCTTTGGTATATTACTGGGAGCACTGTGTGAGAAAACTAGTTTATAGACCACACAGGAAACCCAAAATCCAGAATTCCTTACAGACTCTTCTACCATGCCTGAATGATTGCATTCGAGAATACCTTTATTTGGAATTGTCCTAACAGATATTCCCATCACCCTGTTTTAGCACCATGCATTATTTCCCACATGCTGTCCTTCACAGCATCTTTCTTAAAAGTCTCTGATATAGGCAAGATACTCTGCTTCTTACCTATTCAGTTTTGATATTACCTAATGAGAAGCGAACACTGGGTATAGAGTTGCAAAGTGACTCAGGTCTGCCTATCAGTCACTTGTATGGTAACCCAGTTTATCACAATTGCTCTTCCTGTATATACCTTGTTTATTACTTGGTCAGGTCACTTATACCTGACAATATCAGAGGCCAAAATAGCCAAGAGTAGAATTTGTGAACAGGCAGTGGTGCTGCCCAGAACTGAAGTATTAGCTGATGCATAGAGATACACATCTGGACAGAAGCTTAATAGAAGTGGGTTTCACAAACCTGGGTAACATTCCTTTAGTTGCAAATTCCATGACATTGTGGGATTCATTTTTAGGCCCTGAACTGCAGTACTAACACATCACATGGGGAAGATGAAACATCACATGGGGAAGATGTACTCTTCTCTGAGTACATTAGAAAACATAGTTCAGAGCATGCAAGGTATTTCTAGTGTTGGGATTGCACAGTGTCAGCTTCCAGAACCCTGTTCAGCCCTTGCTAATGTTTTGGATCCATTTCTCATTGTCATCACCTCCATCCCTGCCTCAGGTCTGTCTGTACACTAGCAATAAACACATGTATGGAATAGATCTACAGATATTTTTGAGTAATAAATTTATTGTTAATTTTTCTTCCGTACAACACTTTTTTTATAAGCCAGAACTGTTTCTTTTCAGGCACCCACAATTTGCAATTAGCAAACCAACAGTTGCTTAGAGGTTGCAAGGCAGGGAAAAAAGAAGAAAGCTACCTGTAGCACTAGCTACTCTTCTACCCACCTTTCCCTTCTTAACAGGCAGTTAAACTCTCTCCAGAGAAGAAATAGAAAAGGCTTATTTCCCAGAAATCCAGACCCTTGCTTGTAATATAGGTGTTGTGCCTGAGGATGGCTCACAAACTGGTGTATTCTGGGCAGTTCCCGTCCAGATATTTGCCTCACTAAGGCAGTCCTCCAGAGTAATCTGACAGATCAGAACAAAGGGGAACAATGACAGAAGCTGTCATTGCTTTGGAAATAAGTGAATTATTCTTTTTATAGGTAAAGAACTTCCGATTCCAGTAACTCTTTTAAGAGTTATTTCTGGAAATAACTCTTAAAAGTTTTTCTTTTTTTCATATTTAGCAATACTTGCTTTCATCCTGTAATATTTATTTTTTGAAAAAAAGATATTCAGGCTGGTCAAATAAATTGATATCTTCTAGAAAAGAGTACTAGTTTGTTGATTTGATTTGATTCAGAAACTTTAAGTGTGACAAATTGTTTCTGTTGAATATTAATTCAAAAGCTTAAATGTAGAAAACTGTTCTTAAATGCACTACCAATTTATCCCCAATTTAGTACCTAACTACCTTTAATGTCTTGACATGTCTCTCTAAACATTTTAAAATTA
Organism: Stercorarius parasiticus; assembly: GCA_013396915.1. Taxonomy (NCBI): domain Eukaryota; kingdom Metazoa; phylum Chordata; class Aves; order Charadriiformes; family Stercorariidae; genus Stercorarius; species Stercorarius parasiticus. The sequence goes on from VWZL01004642.1 coordinate 134,364, forward strand.
CTGTTGATCTTAGTGTTTTATTTTGAATATTATCATATGCAACTTTCTGTATTGCTCCAGAAATGCATAGTGTCATTTTTTTTGGTAACTGTAAAACCACTGCACTTTCCTTTTGCTCTGTGAGGTTCCTTAGCATTGTATATTTTCTAGGTATTTTGAAGAGAAAAGCAAACAGACTGAATCCTGGTCTTACTGATTGTGGAAAAACCCCTAAATACTATTCTTGCCACAGCCAATTTTTCAATAACACCAGACAACACCTTTCTAAAAGTTAGTCTGGAGATAAAGCTATACTCAAAACCTTGCTACAGGTCAAAGGGAATGTTCAACTTAGATGGAGCCATGAATTTTTGTTAGCCTGCTTGGTGTTTAAGCAGTATATTTGAAATTGCTTAATTTATACAGGAAGAGCCTTATTCATAAATTGTTATACAAAATAATTGTTCATAGTGATTACCCTTTTTTCTGTGTTATGCTTAACCTTTCAGTGTCACTCTGGATCCTAAAGCTAGCGTCCGGTCTACCTCAAGCAAGATGACAGTGTGGGTAATGACAAATTTACAGCACTTTGAGGTCTTCCCTGAGAAGAACATGACGTTCACAAGGCTGGAGAGGGGTTTGTTTCTTCCTTCTTAGTTGTGGCATCGGCTTGAATTTATTTTCACGTTTTTTCGTATCACACTTTCATTCCTTCTCAGGCACTCCTAGATGAAGTTCAGAAGCTATTCAACAGCCTCTCCCAACCTCAGTTGACACAAGACTCTTTTGGTTTTTGCACAGTGACCACTTTTATGTGTGAGACTTACCATATATCATGTTCCCAGGGTTTCAGCTGCAAATATGTCGTGCAATAGTCACTTATCACCAGGAAATTTTTACAATAAGCAAAAATCAGCTCAGGTCAAGCCAAAGTCAGAGAAGTCCTGACACTCTGTAATGCCACATCAATATAAAGCTTACATCCTTGTACTAGTAAAGGCAAAGATTATATTTACTGGACTGCACTGATAGTCCTGAGGACTCCAGTGCAACTGAAGTACTCTTCATAAGGTACAATTTATCCCAACAGTATGTAGCACCAGGTATATATAAGCAGGATATTACTCGTCACCTTCATTTGTTGGTGAGCTTCGACATAGCAAATATGGCTTCCTGGAACAATTCGTTAGGAATGACTTTTGATCTCTATCAAAGGATTATTTTTTTTAGTTCAAACTACTATTTGTCCAGGACTAGGAGGTTATAAGCCATTTCTTCTCTGCAGTGAGCATGGGCCAGAAATAGGGCCAATCGTCTCCCCAGCATGCATGTTAAATTATGCCATGGTTTCCAAGAGTTCTTCTAGGAACAGCTAGAATGCTCCAAGTCTTTTTCACAATGATTGTTCTTTATATGGAGTAGGCTAAGAATGGATGGTGACAGCAAAAACACTGACAGCATGTCCTGAGTGTGTGCGCTCATTTTTAAAAGAAGTTTTTTAGGCATTTTGGATGCATGAGAAGTCAATCAAAACTGTAGACGTCAGATTCTTTTTCTTAAAATTCAAAGGAAAATGTAAATGTCTGAAGGGTTGTCATGGAGAAAACAAGTAATAAAACGAGTAGGTTGTACAGAAAGATGGCTTTCCCCTCAGATAATCTGTTACATTGCTCCAATTAAATCACCCATCCCATTCACTCCGAGGCAATAGTATGATGACTGTAGGCTTTGCTTGTGGATTGCCTTCTGCCTTTATGCAGAGTTTTGAGAGAGTGACATAATGCCTGGGGGCAGTATATGTTGTGAATGTTAGTATTTAGCTAAAGAAGTCTTTGCTGATCAGACCTGCAGATACCCTGCAACCTTTGGTAACAAATGATCTTGCATGTTATGCTTTCCCTGTACCTGTCCTGGCTGCTCCAGCTTGGTTGCAAGGACTAGTTTTAGCCAAGACGTAATAATCTCTTAAGTTATTTGCTACACTCTATAACACATTGTTTGACATCTGTTACCTTCTTGTGTTATTAAAGTAGGTTATTTTACTTTACCCTAGCTTAAATAAATATGCCACATTACAGAGAAAAATCTTCACTTAGATTAAAACAGTAAAGCTATGTTTGCTATAGAATTACAAAATATAGTCTTAAAGCATTGTGGGGAAAAAAGCATCCACGCAGTGGGGTTATTCCAGGGATGAATGCAAATCTTTCCTTGCATGATCATCATCATGTGAATGTAATGAAGGCACTGTTGAGGGACTTCATTAAGAGTGATGTTTTTTCTTTCGGCATTACTGTGAGGAACTTTAAAACTACATTATAAAATGGAGAATCAACCCTTTCATACACTTTGTGGGTTAAAGCAATCCAATAAGTAGGAACAGCTGTGACTTTAATCACATAAGAAATAAACCCTTCCATTATGCCCTGCTGAATGCAGAGACAGAATGCAATAACTAAACACCAAAAGGCAGGAGGCAATCAGTGGGGTATTTATTTCCTTTTATTGTTACATGATATACTAATTTCTGTTGAAGTAATGCTCATTTTTTAAAAAATTATTATCTTAGATGCAGATAAGATTCATCAGCAAAATTCTAGTGAGCATTTTTAAGGCATATAAAGGTTAATGTCTTATTCTACAAGACTTTTAAAACCTATCTTGCCTTTTAACACTTTATATATTAATTTAATCATTTTCCATACACAAATTTGTGTTTTGTCAGTTACAATACCTGAGCAGAAAAATCACTTGGAACTATAATGTGTTCCACAGATTTCTTAATCTCCAAGTCATGAGTAAGAAAAGTAAACCTTTTCTTCATAAAGTTATCAAAAAAGAGATGAGATATGTACCTGTACAAACCCAATTACAGAATTGTTTTGTACTTTACAGATACGAAAGACTACCCTTACTGAATTTAGTGAGTCTTTTTACATAAGTAAAGATTGCTAATTAAGGCCCGTAGCCATAAATGATAGAATTGCTCTGTGTGATAGGGAATAAAATTAAAAATATCTTTCTTTTAAAGCTAGAAAAAACACGGCATAATGGAAGTTGAGTTTGTGGGGATGATATAAAATGAAAGAAAGAAGTAGTACGTGCTATGAGGAAACCATGTTTTATAATTAATCACAATGCTTAGTAATTTGTATTGTATTTGTTTTCTGGTGCAGATCTCTAAAATCCTTTGCTTCTATAATTGCATGTATGCCAAGTCTTAAAAATGATGAAAGGAAGGCACAGAGACACAGTCAGTGGCATTCATCCCAACTAACTTCAGATTGCTTTATCTGAGCTAGTTATCTTTGGATTTTGATAGAGATAGTTCTCTTTATAACCTGTCTTCAGTGCAACACTAATGTTAAAGTTAGGTATCTCGGGTTTAATGTTATTCTAAAACATTTGAAGATGTGTTAATTAGGTCAGGTAAATTGCATTCTAAAGAAGTTTTTTCTCTCCCTTTATGGAAAGTGAACCCACGGAGTCAAACTCGGGTAAATGCCTCTCCTCTGTGATTTTTATCAGCATCAGAAAGTAAGTGTCCGTCAATACTAGGAAGAGTCTTTCTAATTTAGTCATCTATGTCTCAGTGCAAAATTAAAGACATTGTACTGGAGAATGAGATTAGAATGATGAGGAATTACATAAATATATCAAATATATTTGGCTTTGAAGTGCAAGCAAATGCCATCTCAGAGCTTTTACATGATTTAAGCCCATTCTGCTACCTTACAGAATTTAAATTTCAAAGTAAGAGGGTGGACAAAATGATCTCATGAAGTTCCTTCTGCCTGAGAAAGACCATTACATGTCTTTAATGAGTTTTACAACTTGCAGATTAGTTGACAATGCCTATTTCAAACATACAAATTGACAACAAAACTTGAAGTTACTTAACTACATAGGAATAGCAATGGCCAGAAATAATCAGAAGAAAAGATCCATCAACTAAAAAAAGTTCATGACATTTTCTCAAGATTGACAGACTTTTTTCAAACTGGAGAAGGTTTCTCATCAATGCCGGGTCTGCAAGACAGACTCTGGGCAGCTGTGCCAGGAGAAGTAAGTCAACAGCGATGAGGCTGTGAAAGCTCTGGGAGGACTGGTTCTGACAAGGGTGGATGTTTCAAGGAAAGAAGATACTGATGTCTGAAAAAATGTGGAGAGGCACATACATGTGTAGAGTAGAGCACATACATGATTGTGCTCTACTATATGATTCATTTAATTTAGTTTCAAACACTTGCAGTATGCATGTCTGCTACCAAGCAAGATTTCCTTCATGTGTGCTGATGAGCAAAATACTTTCAGGGAATGTTTCACCTGACCTACCTTAGAATGAAATGGATTATTCCCTGGAGTATCATTAACTGTAAAGAGATCCTGGCAGGAGTAATTTGAGTATGGATGCCTTTGTTATACATGTTTAATTTTGGCAACATGGATCCAAGCCATCAGTTTCCTCTTTTGATAAAGTGCGAGTAAAGAATTTTCATCACCATAACAAGGCCAAGAAGACATCTCTAAAGTAAATTTTACCTCTCATGATTTAACAAGTCTTGCACATCAAATGACATGACAACCTCAGAAGATGTCCTTCAAAAATCTTTATAGAATTCATAAAATTCACATATCAGCCTGACTGATGTCCAGATAGTTCTCTTCTACTATTTTCAAAAGCTTGAGGTGTACAGACTTCATTTTCGTACAGATCTCATTTCATTCTTTCAATAACTTTTGCCTTTTGGAACATAAATAGTTGTCCTTCTTCCAAATACTTGGATATTTGGCCTGCTTGAAGATTTGTATCTCCTTACTTTACATTTGTCTTTCCATGTCCTTCTGGGTTTGTGCTTAGGGATGAATTACTTGCTTCAGTATTTAATGAAAATGTGAACTATATCAATCAAAGTGTATAGCTCCCTTGTGTCCGTCCTTACAGCTTCAGGTCATTGATGTACAGTAGCTATTTAATTGTTGATTTTCCATTCCTGCTTGCCCATCTCCATAGTATTTTCATTTTTTTTTCAGAGAGAAGTTGGACACTAAGTATATCAGTGACAAATGGCGTAAAATTTTATAAATGTTTTTAACAAATATTTTCAATATTTTTGTTAATATTTTCAATGTTGTTGTTGAAATACTTTGTTAAATATATGGAAATAAGGAATCCATTAAAGATTTCTAGAGTAAAATTTGTTCTACAATTTATCGGTTCACAAGTTTATTTTTTTCTTTCTGTGTCAAATTATGTCACTTTTTTGTTGCATGCTAGATATCTACAGTGCTTTCAAATAATTTGTAGCTCACTGATGAAACTTCTCTGAGCAGTTAGGAGGAGTACTCTTTTTTTTAAGGTTTTGTAGTAAATAAAATACAGATTCTGTAAATGTCTGTTGTTTTCTCCCTATATTTCTTTTCTATGACAGAAAACTTGAATGGAAGATAGTTATCCATTTCTCTTTTCTCAATTTATATGAGTACACATTTGCAGTAGCAGCTTATGCCTCAGTATATGCGTGAGCATAATGAGAAATGGTGCTTGCTTTTCCACAGTGCCATGTCTTTCCACCAGCTTCTTAGAACTAGTACATAGGATCATGGCAAAGCAATGCTGCAGCATCAGGGATGTATGAGTCAGAAGTGATGCCTAAGGGTGCAGGAGACAGAGGCTATGCAACACAGGTGGAATGTCCTCTTTCTTCCAAATGTCTTCAGTAAATTAGAAGTAACACAAGATCTTTTAATAAACACTACAGTTCTAAAATAAATTCAGTTAGACATGTAGAAAAAAAGATGAAGGTGCTGACTACCTTTTTACTGAACAAGATATTTGAAATGAAAAAACCTCTGACCTTTCTACTCTCCCATCACTAAATACCTGTGTTATAGCACCACAGGACCCTAATGCTAGAAACAGCTGTCTTCCAAATGACATGACTGATCCTTAGAATTTTAAAGGCGCTTCTCCACTGACTCCAAGGAAAATACACAGATGTACTGAAGATGAGATTTTTTAGATATTAAGGCTTTCACCTTGGAAATAGGTAGAATGAAGAAAGGTATATTCTTTCCTATCCCAGGAAAGGATATAAACTGAAGCAAACTTTGGTAGACATGACAACTACTCAGACTATTATCTTTACTATGAATATCTATGCAGAATTTCAGTCAAAAAGACTTCCAAAAAGTTTTTCAAAGAGTTTTCTTCTTCATTGCCAAAAAGCCTCTGTATGAAAAGTATGAAACAAACTGTTAATGGCACAACTATGACAAGATCTTAAGGCTCTTGGCCAGATGCCATATTCAAATGACAAAACTCTCTCTGATCTTCCTTCTGTGTAGACAGTATTGCGAACTATGAAGGATCAGATGACAGCTTGTTGTATTATGTCAATCAGCCATATTTTTTCCTGATAGAAAAAGGATTTATCAAGTTCAAAAGAGTATACTTTGAGTATACAGAATGATGCTGTTAGGGAAGAAAGAATTAATGAATCTGTAGATGCTTCCAAGCCAGTTTCTTTGATGGAGAAAGGGAAACAGCTATGTGGAGGCTATTATTCTCCATTCTGGCATATAAAAGTAGTGGGATACTTTAAATGGAAATAATCTTGCCAAACTTAGATATCTGTGACATAGATATCTGGAGCTAGACTAGACCCTTTAAGGCTACCTTCAAGATTAATGGAGAGAAATAGGTACCCTTAAAGGACAGTTTATCTATTCTAATTCAAAACACCACTCATGCTGAGTCCTTGTCCAAAAGTGCCTTTCTCTCCACTTATTATAAAAGGAAATAGCCCTTAGAAATACATACTAAGATATGTTCCTACAACCCTACTACATTGCATCACTAGCCTCAATTAGTCATGAGCTTGAATAAATATGCAGGTTAAAGTTATTTTAACAAAACTATACACAGAAATTTGAGATTATAAAAACTGTCAAGTGTAAGCAAGACTAACAACAAAAAAAGAGAATGATTTGCTGCTGAATTATGCTCTCCCTTATTGTGCATCAATTAACTTCTTTTGAGTTAAATGAATTATAGTATTTTAAATTAAGTCAAGAGCTACAGATAATCAAAGGAAATTATAAAAAAAAATTATAAAAACCCAAATCTTAACATATTTATTTGTTTAGGTATTTGTATCTGGTTTTGGGTTTTGTTTTTTTTTTTGTGTGTGTACTTTTTTGCAGGATAGAATGTTCCCAATCTTGAGTTACAGATTTCCCTGCAGCATAAATAAATCCATAGTCCATAAATGAAGTTCTGTTTTCACTAAGGAGTGAAAGAAAAAGTGCAAGCCATCATTAGAGCTCATTGCTTAGAAGCCAATTAAATACATTTAATTTTCTGTAACAATTAAAGAATTAACTATTGCTAATTAAGGTATACGTAAAATAAATCACGTACTACACTTCAAAGTAACCAAGCAGCTTACATCTCAATCATTTAATCATAAACAGTAGAATTTCTTAAAATAATTAAAACACAACATTAGACCTCTGCTCTTCAGCCAAGATAAATTTTATTATGTCTGTGGCAGTCTAGGAAGCTAGCTGAAGGTCTAGTCTAATCCTATCAATATTCATAATTTACATCCCTGCTTTCTCTTATAACATTATTTATAATCTTTTTAAATTCCTGGTTCTCCTGACACTCTTAAGATAGTCAGTAAGTAATCTCTCAGTGGCTTACTGAGCAAATGCTTCTCAGTTTCAGTCGACGGATTTCTTTACTTTTCTAATGACTGGATCAGAATTTTTGCATATATGTCATTTCATTGGAGCAAGGCAGTGCTATTTTTTCCCTTTTTTTTGTTGTGGTATTTGACATAATGCCAGAGGTTTCCAATAAATATAAAAAAACCCTACCTATTATCAACCCTTTTTCTGAAGTACTTTAGGTTTCAATTAATAACAATCCTGCCATAGAAATACCTTCCTAGTTACTGTTCAGATTCTGGTTATGTAAACAAACAGTTTTTCTTTTACCTGCCTGTTCATATAGAGAAAAGCTGCAAAATTCCTGCAGAGACGAAGTGATAGACTTGCCTCTGAAGAATAACATTAATCTAGCAGCATCTCTCTGTCTGTTAGGTGGTTTAACTGCATATGTTTAGCTGTGTATGTTTAAGAGATTGTTCTGGGTGAACGTGTTCATTTCTGTAAACATCCTGTCCTTTGCCACGGCCAGATTTGACTCATCCTAGATAGCATCATCTCAATGGACTTATATAACAGAAGAAGATGCCATCCAATGTGAATAATAGTCTCCGAAGCTGTCCCTGAACATTCAGTTTGAACACAATTCCAAGTACTTAATTCATGTTAACAGGTTTTCTTCTCTAGTGAACTACTGCTTTATTTAGATACAGTGTCAGAATCCATATCATCTGAGCCATTGCAATTTTAGATGGAAAGTGATTCTTGATATTGCATGAATAAAAATATACCTTTGGTTTAGAAAATTAAGATCCTGAATGTCTGATGTTTTACTGAAAGGTCAGGCACAGATCAGAAAACTTCTAGGACAGAGCTCCAATTGGTAGGTGAATATTCTGACGTGATAGATTAATCAATGTAAACCACATAGTTCAGTTGAAACTGCTGTTCCAAATTGCCAATTTCATCTTCATCCAGCAGAGAAAATGCCAGCCTTTCTCTCTGCAGTAAAATCTTCTTGTTATAACAATGAAGCAACTCCAGAGTTACTGTTACTGTGAAACATCTGGTAACTACAAGATGTAGCTCCTGTGAGATAATCACATCCCTGTAAAATTAGAAGAACTTACTGAACTTTGTTGTATTTCATGTTTTGTAATACCCCTGAGTGTGGTTGGCTCATAATTCCATAATCACTTTGCCTCTGTACCAGAAATGAAACCACAGATGCTACACTTTGCTATAATGGCCACTGCTTAACATAAATAAGTGATCAAAATAACAGTATTGTTCATATATAAAATATATACACCACAATAAATACGGTGGGATTAAAAGTTTCTGGGAACACACTAGAATAGGTGCAGAAGACCTCATTATGGACATCATTAAAAATAGATCAGGAGATAGAAAAGTAAAAAAAAAGCTCTTCATTTCCACAGCGCTACTTTTATAATGAAATTTGAATTGTCTCCTCTGTTTGTTTTTCTTCCTGTTAGAACATTTTCTTCCCAGCACAGTGACGTGGGCTGGAACAACTTTGGCAGTCTTTCCCTTCAGCAACTTAGAAAAGAAAACAGAAAGAGAAAAAATGAAATTTTGTCTTTTGATAACACAGCTAAAAGAAACATGATTCTTAAACTTTTTTTTTCACTTTTTTTTAAACTATCTGAAAACGAAAAGGGAAGTTTTTTGACAAAACCAGCTCAACAGAGTGAAAGAAACAGAGCCTGCAATAATTACAATAGCCACCTTTGCTTTCTGAGCACCACTTACTCTCTCATCTGATCTAAACAACTCTTAGAAAAAATATTGAGTTGGGGAAAGTAAGAGATAGTAATGCTGTTACAAACAGATATAATAAATAACTTACTAGAAAAAGATGTATTTTTAGATACTTATCACTTTGTATAAACAATGAGGAATTTGGAATCTTTTTTTTTCTAAAGAATGACTGCAAATGAAAAATAAATAACACTTTTGGATTTTATTGTACAGGAATGACTGGCAATCCTAAGGCAGAGCAGAGGTATTCTTGGCAGGTAATGTTAAATATTTTAAGGGTAGTTTCCCCAGGCATAGTTCTGCACCATGACTTACTGCTTCTAATGCATATTTTAGGAAACACAGAATATATCAAAAGGAGTTACTTTTTAGTCTGACAAAAAACATCATACTGAATCATATGAGAATAGAATCAAATATTATTTAAGTAATTTTGGCAGAAATAGCGCATTCTTATGTTAAAAAACAGCTAACAGTTTTCTTGTGATACTGCCTCACTCGCCTATATTGCTTTTCTGTGTCCTGTGACTTGCAAAGACTTTTCCACCTCTTCTAATGCTTTAATTTTGATTTTATATCATTTAATAACCATTTCACATTCACTAACAAAATAGTGACACAGGCCTTCTAGCATAATGGTATTCATTCCATATTGTACAGCCAATCAAATATTAGCTATAGTGGTGGTTTATTGGTTTGTGGTTTGTTTTTTCTTTTAAATTTACTATACTTTTTTGTATCATTGTTCTAGACTTCTAATTGTATGGTGGAACATAGTTTACATAGGTCTAAGAACTAAATGCCATAGTTACAATGGATTGAGTCAGCTCTTACCCTGGGGACATTGAGGCCCATCTATAACTTTACCAAGCATTGTTTTAGTAAAATCTTTCTGAGTTATTTTCTTCCTACACTAAGCTGAGACAGCAGTCATGCAAATGCCAGCAAGAAGCCTGGCACGACAGCATACATGAAGAGGAAATACGTTGTGGGAACAAAATAAACTGTGCCTGTACAGTAGTCCTCAGTGAGGGGTAGATTCCTACCAGCTAAAAAGCTTTAGAGCTGCAACTACAATGTGTGATTTGAACCTCCAGGAAAAAACAAACAAACAAACAAACAAACAAACAAACAAACAAACAAACAAACAAACAAACAAACAAACAAACAAACAAACAAACAAACAAACAAACAAACAAAAAAGAAAAAAACCCAAAGAAACAAAAGAAAACCAAACCAAAAAAAAAACCCCAAACCAAAACCACACACAAACTTTCTACGTTGTCTTGGTAGGACCATTTCTAAGGCTCGTTGCAGGTGTAGTGCACAGTAGTGGCACATTTGGAAAATGACCTGTGTTTCATTCCTTCTACACAGTCCTTGTAAAAAGGTATCTATTTTGCACTGTGTGATCTTGGCAAAAGAGTTGTGGAACTCTAAATTGGAACTTTGCCTCAAACCTTGCTTGTGCACTGTTTGTGCAAAGGAACTGTCATGACTGCGGGAAACGGCTGGAGGTGTGCAGAGTGGAAGGTCAGTTTTCAGTGCTGCGCAGGTGGGGTTGTACTGACCTCCTTGCTGCTGTTGCTGGAGTTTTTGCTATAGAGGGCGCCCGTGCAAGCTGAAAGGTTAAGTAAGGGACACTGCAAGGTAGGGGTCGAAAGATTCCTGTGTGACATCCTGGCCTTTACTGCACATGTGCCAATTCAACTACACCCTAGAAACGCCCCACCACGCAAGTGAGGGAAAACCAAAACTACAAAAGGGAGCCAAACGGCCCAAAAGGGGAGCTCCTGCCACCTATGATACCCTGGGTAAGGAGGACCAACGAGATGTTGCTGGATCGATGGGTGGTGACTATCTGTTTGCACTTTCCCTTTCTTTTCTCTCTCTCTTTTTCTATTTTGAGCACTTAAATTGTTGTTAAATAAATCGTTCTGATGAGTTTTCAACATCTGGTCTCGTTTATGCCTTAATTCCAACTAGGCAATTGAAACTTTACATTAATGTTTGTGTCTTAGTTGTGACATGAGGTCGATTTGCAGTACAATTACAGAGCTGTCATTCGTATATGCAGGGAGAAGACACGAAAGGTTCAACTAGAGTTGAAACCGGACAGTGTTGTGTCGTATAACAAGAAGGGCTTTTTTAAGTACCTTAACAACAAGAGGATATATAAAGAAAAAATTGGACTGATATTTGTTGAAGATAGTCACCTGACTAACAAGGATGAAGAAAAAGTGGAGGCATTCAATGCTTTTTTCCTCAGCCTTTAACAGTACTCATAGACCTTGGACTGCCTGGTCCCTGAGTCAGAGGACCACAAGTGTGGGAACAGTGACTTTCCATTTGTGAACACTGAAATTGTAGGGGACCAGCTGTATCAGATTCATCCCAGAGTCCCGAAAGAGTTAGCAGATGTTATAGCTCTCACCTCTTAATCATCTACCAAAGGTCTTGGAAGTCTGGGGAGGTTGCTGCTGACTGGAAACTAGCTAATGTTATTTCAATTTACAAAAAGGGTGTGGGGACCCAGGGAACTACAGACCTGTTAGTCTAACCTCAGTTCCTGGAAAAATTACGGAGAAGATTATTCTGGGTACTATTGAAAGACATTTAAAGAATAATACAATCATCAGGCAGAGTCAACATGGGTTCACAAAGAGAAAGTCCTGTCTAACTAATTTAGCATCTTCCTATGATAAGGTAACCCACCTAGTGGATGAAGGGAAGGCAGTGGATGTAGTTGTTCTGGACTTTAATAAGGCTTTTGATACTGTCCGTCACGGCATCCTTCTGGACAAGTTGTCCGACTGTGGGATGAGTTCATGGTGCACTGGGTGAAGGACTGGCTGAAGGCCAGGACTCAAAGGGTTATATTGAATGGGGCTACATCTAGTTGGTGACTGGTCCCCAGCAGCGTTGCTCAGGGTTCAATTCTAGGGCCAGTTCTGCTCAATTTACTTATCAATGATCTGGATACAGGAGTTGAATGCACCATTAGCAAGTTTGCTGATGATACCAAACTAGGAGGTGGTCTTGACTATCTTGAAGGACAAGAGGCCTTGCAGAGGGATCTAAATAGATCGGAACATTGGGCTATGATTAATGGGATGAAATTTAACAAGTCAAAATGACAGATTCTGTACCTAGGACAGAGT
>VWZL01004642.1:147336-181595 GCA_013396915.1 Stercorarius parasiticus
GTCTAGTTCGGAGAAAAGGAGGCTGAGGGGCGACCACATGGCTCTCTGCTGCTTTCTGAGGAGGGGAAGTGGAGAGGGAGGTGCTGATCTCTTCTCCCTGGGATTCAGTGATAGGACACACGGTGAGGTTTAGAATGGACATTAGAATCATAGAATAATAGAATAGTTTGGTCTGGAAGGGATCTTTAAAGGTCATCTAGTCCAAACCCCCCAGCAATGACCACGGACACCTTCAACTAGATCAGATTGCTCAGACTGCCATCCAGCCTGGTCTTGAACCCTTCCAGGGAAGGGACATCCACAACTTCTCTGGGCAACCTGTTCCAGTGCCCCACCACCCTCACAGTAAATTTTTTTTTTCTTTATGTCTAATCTAAATGTAACCTCTTTCAGTTTAAACCGATTACGCCTTGTTCTGTCACTACATGTCCTTGTGAAAAATCCCTCTCCAGCTTTCTTATGGGGCCTCCTTTAGGTACTGGAAGGCTGCTATAAGGTCTTCCTGGTGCCTTCTCTTCTCCAGGCTGAATAACCCCAACTGTCTCAGCCTGTCTTCATAGGAGAGGTGTTCCATCCCTCTTGTCATTTTTGTGGCCCTCCTCTGGACTTGGTCCAACAGATCTATGTCTTTCTTGTGCTGAGGACTCCAGAGCTGGGCACAGTACTCCAGGTGGGGTCTCATCAGAGCAGAGTAGAGGGGCAGAATCACCTTCTTCAACTACTGGCCATGCTTCTTTTGATGCAGCCCAGGATACAGTTGGCTTTCTGCTCTGCGAGAGCACATTGCCAGCTAATGTCCAGCTTTTCGTCCACCGGTTCCCCCAAGTCCTTTTGGGCAGGGCTGCTTTCAATCCCTTCATCCCTTAGCCTGGATTGATACTGAGGGTTGCCCCAACCCAGGTGCAGGACCTTGCACTTGGCCTTGTTGTACCTCATGACGTTTATATGGACCCACTTCTTGAGTTTGTCCAGGTCCCTCTGGATGGCATCCCGTTCCTTGGGAGTGTCACTCAGCTTGGTGTCATCTGCAAATTTGCTGAGAGTGCACTTGATCCCACTGTCTGTGTCATTGACAAAGATATTAAACAGTATTGGTCCCAATACAGACCCCCGAGGGACACCACTTGTCAACGACCTCCATCTGGACATTGAGCTGTTGACCACTTCCCTCTGGGTGTGACCATCCAACCAATTCCTCATCAACCAAATAGTCCGCCCATCAAATCCATATCTCTCCAATTTAGAGAGAAGGATGTTGTGGGGGATGGTGTCAAAGGTCTTACAGACTTCTTAGTAATACTTAGTGCTTAGGAGGCATTACTTTACTGAGAGGGTGGTCAAACTCTGGAACAGGCTTCCTAGAGAGGTGGTTGATGCCCCAAGCTTAACAGTGTGTTAGAGGCATTTGGACAACGCCCTTAATAACATGCTTTAACTTTTGGTCAGCCCTGAAGTGGTCAGGCAGCTGGACTAGACGATTGTTGTAGGTCCCTTCCGACTGAAATTATTCTTTTCTATTCTATTCTATTCTATTCTGTTCTATTCTATTCTATTCGAGGTGGGTCCAGACTCCTCAGACGTAGAGAAAATTTTCATTTTTATTCACTATTTCTACTTTCACTTACTTTGGGAATAGCTAAATTCTGAAGATAATCTATGCTTTTGTGCCTCAGTTTCCTACAAGAAAATGAGAATGCTTTCATTTGTCGATTTTGAAATGTATGGAAAATACAGACAAGTGTTATAAATCACAATACAGAATATTTACCATAAGACTCTCTCTTGCTACCTGTTACTATCCCTCTTGAAGACAGGACAACATTATGTAACACTCAGAGTTTTCTGATAGTATTGATTTTCTCATTTTTCATTTGCTCTTCATATTTCCTGATACTCCTTTCTAGCATAGCTATATATATACTTTTTCTGGCTGCTATGATTTACAGTAGCTTTAAGAGTAAATGTACTTGTGAGAATATAATGATTTCATATATTTTTCCTTTTGCCTTTTTTAGTTTCAAAACTAAACACAAGCAAACAAGCAATGAACAAAAAAGGAACTAAAAAAAACCCCAACCATAAAAACTTGCAAGGTTCAATTCTGCTAGGTACATTTCATAACACAATAGCCACATCATCATGTTTCTTACTTTCCATCACTGTTATTGTTTTTGTTTTGATCACACACTTATTTTAGCGACTTATTAAAGACCGTATTAAAGAATAAACCAGCCATATGAATCAAACAGAAGTTTTCCTAACGTCGATGTACTTAATCTGAGACCATTGCCTATCTTTTTAAATACTGAGCATTTCACAGCTATAGCATTAGTTTTTATTGTAGTGAATAATAGCTTATGTTAATCGTACAAGAATTATAGTTAAGAATTTCTGTACTCTTTCTTTAACTTTGACAGTAACTCTCAAACAAGTTCTGGGCAAACAAGTTGAAGTTCCTATTTCAGTTACTTGCAAGATTGCAATGATCACTCAAGAACAATGAATATAGGCATCTAAATGCTAATAATGCCCAAAGGTCTCGTAGCTATCGTATGTGAACATGTCTTAATTTCATTTGTTGACTTTGTGAAAGCATCAGCACTCAGACTTGTGGAACTCCGACTTTCAGAGCATTTAGAGCTTTTTTTCAAGGGTAAATTCCAATGAAGCAGAATTTTACAGGCAAGTCTGGGAGCTTCTGCTTTACATTTGATTTTATATCAGACCTGTGCAGCCTCGAGTTCATGTGCTGCACTATTTGATCTGTTGATTTTCTCATGCACAAAAAGTCAGAGAGACTAAGAGCTATGGCTCAATTACTTTAAGTCTGATGTATTAGATTTGTTGCTGATAAGTTCCCTCTTACATGTGGACATACAGTTGTCAGGATTTCCTAGTATCTTATAATGATCCAGATTTTGCTATCTGGAAGTTAGTAATTAATATGAATATTTTTTAAGCAAGTAATGACCCATTATTTGATGTGTATAGAAAAGCACCGAAGCAGGTTACACTGAAAGATAAATATGAAGGCCCAAAAGATCAGTAGAAACATATTCTGGTGCGAAGAATGAAATTAATGATTGCTAATTTATTTGTCTTTTAAATCCTTATGAACAGAGAGAGTATGGATTCCATACTGAATATAGACAAAAAAAACCCAAACACAAATAAATTTAAGATATCTGCATGTAAGATTTTATGAGAACTTTTGCTCATCTGCTTATCTTAGCATTTTTCTATCAGAGTAACCAAATCTCATCATATTCAATGAGTCTTAATTTTATCTAATACTTTAAAAAATAATTATATTAGTGACTCTTATAACACATTAATGGAGAGAAGCTCTAATATGATACAACACTAATTCAATTTATTAGAAGGTGCAAGTGTAAGACTTACATTTTGCTTTTCCTGAGAAATATCAGTGCTGTCTGCTCTTTCTTTTAACATTGACTGAAGAGAAAGCCTTGTTATTGAGCAACACTAGAATTACCACCAATACTTTCAGTGGACAGATGGTTCTCCAGTGAAGATAAAAGACTGGAAATGTCAAGCTATTTCAGAAATGAAAAAAAAAAAAAAGTAACATATTTTTTTCTTTTTTCTTTTCTCTTTTCTTTTTTTTTTCTTTTTTAATTCAGTGAGCTATTTAAGAACATCTGAAAGGTTCAAAGTGTGATTTCCCACAATACACTCAATACATATAGATTTCTAGCCTTTATTATCATTAAACACACCAGTCAGTGATGTACAAGTGTAACTCTAAGACTGGTACACCCATATATAGAGAATGAAAAATAAAATTAGCTTCATATGCTACAAAAATGAGTACTTTTACCAGAATTTGATTGTTTTATAAAACAGCTCAACCTTGATTTTCTGAGTCACAGCTTTCATCACGGCTGTATTTCTTCACCCCAGCTTTTGTCATCCTGCTTTTGACCTCTTTCCTGTCTGAAAGAAATAAATAGCATGAAAATTGCTGCAACACATCATCAACAAGCCAGTATCCCACTGTAAAAGATGAGGAGAGACACATAGACATAGACCATCTGTGGTTTGTTGGTTTTAGGATTGCTTCTCTGTCAGTGGCTAGACTGTGCATAGAATCCACACACCTCTAGTTCCAATACAACCCCTTAAAGGTGCAGACAACTTCCTTCCTTCCAAGACCTTTGTTAATGCTTTTTGATTTTCCATGGGTCAGTGCAACAGGCTGCTTTTCAGCCTTTTCTTTTTTTTCTGCTTAAATGCCTTTTTCCTACTTTTTCTGCCTTACTGTATTAGAGGATTGCACATGCTATTACAGTGTTCTCAACCCCATTGTGAATGTGGGAGCTGTGGGGATAAAAAAAATGTAAAACAAACACTTATTCCTTTAGTGATGTCAGCTACTGAAGGAAGGGGAAAGAGGCAGCAAGGTAGGAAGAGGAACCTGGGAGATGTCAGTTAAGATAAAGAAGCTAAAACCTCATTAGTATTCCCCTCTGGCAAGTTCTGAGTATCTTCTGCTTCTCTTACTTGACATGCAAGTCCATTTTTCACAAAAGCAGAAGGTATAGAACGGCCCTAGCGGGGCTGCATCATCATTGGCAACATTTTCATTCATGAGGTACTTCAGTTGTATGTAAAAAGAAAATAAGTTTAGGGGAAAGTAATTAATAAAATGAGGGAGAAAATATCAAATGGAGCTTGACAGGAAAATGTAGATGAATGGAGACTGAGAGGAGACATGAAAAAAACCAGAGCAGAATCAGTGATATAGGAAAGAGGAAAGAAATTGAAAAGTAGAGAAAAAAAAAAATTGAACAAAAAAGACTTAAGAATATCTGGACCTTAGGATGTCTGGACAGAAGGGGCAGAATGTTTGTAACATTTCTTATTATAAACAGGGGAGTGGGAAAAAGCCCATACAATGTTATTGACTGAATAGAGATTGACAAAAATGCAAATGGTAGACTTTGTTATCAATAGATAGGGTTACAAAGTGGTGGAGGTGAGTGGGATACTGTTGTTCATTCTGCCCATGGTTCATAAGCTCTGCAAAATACTGTATTCTAATGATAGTTCATGTAAGCGAGTAGGCATACAGCCAGGGTGTGGAAAAGAGCATTCATACAGATGTTATAAAAGAGACTACTGATTGCTGAAATTTACAAGAAGAGATTAGGATCTCACTCGACTGGTTTGCAGTGCAGCATACAGAATGCAAAATGTAAAAGAATACTTTGTTTTGGCATAAGTATTTTCTAAGATTTTTGTTTGTCCAGAGTTCCTATCTGTTTCTCCCTGCAGAGTGCTAATCTATAAGGGGACAATAAAATACTGTTCAATAGGGTGTTCTGGAAGATAACAGTCAACTTACCGATCAGTAATTCTTCTCCTTTGTTCTTCACATCCTTCAAGTATTTCTCTGATCGTTGCCAAGTCAAATGTATAAAATAAATGAAAATGCTTTTGCAAGAAATGGAACTGATTCTTTTTTTTTTGTTGGGTTGGTTTTTTTGGTTTTTTTTTTAGAATGTCATATTCTAAGTTTAAACATGTGGAGCAATCAAGCGTATTTCCTACCTGAAAATATATGAAAGAATATATTGCTTTGTTTCATCTTTTTATTTATTCCTGTGGGTAGATACTGAAAAATTATTTATCTCTGATATTTTATGTGCTATTATTACTGAGAAGAAGACTGCAAAAAGTACACTGATTTGAAGAAGGAATATTGAGATGTGGGATGATTTTTGGAATCTTATGTGAGTTCATTTCCATTTGTTGAATCATGAATCATTTCCATGTGTGACTCATGCACAAATAATGCACAGTTCAAAGAATTTTATCTCCTATAAAACATTATTCGTGGCTGAAGAAAATCTTTCAAAAATTTCAAAATGTAACATTTCATCATTTAAACATCTTTGGAGTTATAATTCTTTTGAATTTTCAAATTTAACATTCTTTACTAGAAAAGCTTTAAATAAATATTTTAAGTTGTAAAATAATGCTACAATCTTTGTAATGCTTACTTTTTCCCTATATCTCAATAAATAACTATTTAAAAAATTAAGATTTCTAAACAAATGGGAACACTACTTAGACATATTTACGAAATTCTGCTTTTAAAGAAAGAAGTATAGTAAACAGTTTCACATCTCAGGAGAGGTTCTTGCACTTCTATGTGAAATGTGGAGAATGGAGGGGGAGAAAAAAGAGAAAAGGAGCTGCAGCCAGAAAAACAGAGTAAAATAGATACTTTTAGTGTGTTCACAATTCTTTCTTTTTTCTTTTTTTTTTTTTTTTTTTTTTTTTTTTTTTTTTTTTTTAAAATCAAGTAATCCAAATCCTACTTGGAAACTTAAAATACTTTTCAGATAATGACTCAGATAATGATTGTGATTCATCTTATCCAAGTTCAGTTCTCACAATCTGTTAGGCATATGAACTTCTAGGGGTATCAGAGAGAGAGAGTAATTTCTGAAAAGTAATTAACTGTGTTTTCAGGTAGATGCTCCAGGCAGGTATGAAAAATTGCTTTTTGGAGGTTCCCGTATCCATTATTTTCATAAGAGTCTCAAACCAAATGTCCAGACATAAAGATCTAGTGACATTTGTGATGTCCCACAGTATCTCAGACATCTTCATAGAACTGACAAATTTAAAACAGGGTTTATGGGAATCACCTCAACTATCACTAGACACTTAATTTGTGGGAAAATAAGTGAATCCAGGTAGCCTAGATAACTACTTCAGATAGGATGCTTAACCCTCCAGAGGTGGGATTAGACAAATCAGATGATTGATTCACGTTCATTTGTATGTCTACAATGATACTTTGACTTGTGAACTGAACGTCTAAGTTACCATTACAGTCGATAGAGACCTAAGATTCAGCTCACTGATGCCATTTAGGATCTTTAGAATATCTCACTTGACTTCCAGTTGCTACACCAGAAAGATTTAGATCTCCCAGAGGTTTTGTTTCATCTCTCTCAGTTCCATGTAGATATGTCCAATATTCTTGGGCACCTCAATAATATTTCACACTGATTTGTGGGCAACATAATTTAGTCCTAGATCTCCACTAACTACAATGAAAGTTTATTACCCCTGCTTATATAGGTAGACATATGTAGACACCAAATTCAGATATCATAATCTGAAGCTGAATACTGTCCTAAATGTATAAATTTAAATCTGATTAATTACATTCTATGTTTCAGATTGTATGTCATAACACTTTTCAGGCTACAAAAGGTTGTTCTCACCCCAAATTATGTCACAACCTTTGTCAAACAACTTTTCAGCATAATTTCTGAGGCAACTTTGATGACAGTTTTTGATCAGTGTTTTTTCAGATAGATTTCATTATAGTATTCTTTTTTTCCGCCCATTTTCCATAAGACGACAGTGGCCTAGTTACTTGCCTGCAGCCCAATGATAAACATCATAATAAAAACACATCTGCAAAGATTTTAATGGTTTATTATAAGCACTACGATGTGAATTACATGCACTCTAATAAGTCCCCAATTATTTACGTTATATCTTTAAAGCCCTATCTTATCAGTAAGTAATATGAAGTTTAAAGAATGCTGAAGGCTCTTATCCTGCACATATGCGTACTGTTTTCAGTCCTTTTAGCATCTTACTTAATACAACCCCTCACTGATGTATTAGGCAAGGAAAAGTAAGCTGAAAGTGACAGCAAGGCGGGCAGGGCAGTGCCCTCATGGACTGATCTGCAACACTCAAGCAAGAAGAGCAGAGCAGGGGCAGTGGTGGTAACCAAGGTCCACCAAGAGTCCTGCCGTCACTAGACATGGTGATGAGGCAGGTCAGGCCCAACAAGGTGCAAGGGCTGGGAGAGCATATCTGCATCACAGAACAGCCCAAGCAAGGAGCCAGAGCAAGGACCTGAGCTGGAAGACTCGGTGAGGGAAAGCCCTAGGTATGGTTTCTCATGGTTCTTCTCCCAGCAGTGTGATTCAGCTGCACCATGTCAGAGCTGACCTTGAACACAGGTAAGCAAAGTCCTGGCAAGTGGAAGCCCTTGTGGATCAGGATTACAGATAAAGACTGTTACAACCTGGTGAGTGCAATCATAGCCTGTTGGTGCATTCAGGATTCTGACATCATTGCCATATACATTTTCACAGCAGAGTGGAAGACTCTGTAGAACAAAATATCATGATTTCAAAACTGATTTCCATTGAATGAATGTTTAAAATATTAATAAATATATATGTAAATATATACATGCTTTTATGTAATAAAAATGAGCTCAGAAGGTTTTTTATTCTAATATTGACACAAAAAATCATAATTGAACTACTTATCATATCTGAACAGTCAGTTTAACTTTTAAATTTCATCCTTTTTGCCCCTGATTACATTAATGGTACAAACAGATAACATTTTTCTCTAAGGCCACAATGGATGGATCAAACAAGAGCCAGATCAGCTACAGGGGTGAGTTGAAGGACTATAGATTCCCTGATTTTTGCTTATACAGGTCAGAAAGTTGGCCAGGATGTGCTGCAATACCTCCGTGTCTTGTACACCAAATAGTTATTTGCTGAAATAAAGACCTAGGAAGGAAGAAAGAGGAAAAGAAATTAAAGGAGGCTTGGCACATGCATGGTTTAGGAGTAGTTTCAGTGTATATGCACATAAAAGTGAAGGTCTTGTATCACTGATTAATAACTACATTCAGCCTAGGTTTATATTCAAGTGATTGATGGGCTTGACTGTAGTTATTTGCCATCTGGTTTTGTTTCTCTCTCCCCTTCGTGTTTCTTTATTGCTCTTTGTTTACTTCATCCATTCCAGATGTTCCTTCATTTTCAGGTGTTTCTTCATTCTCCTTCCGTGTTTGAAACACTCCTTTTGAAGATGGTGACCACTTAGTCTGCTTCACTTGCTTCAAATACGTTCTTCAAAAGGCATTTCAGATGGCACACAATGTAAGATGGACAAGAAATAAAACACCCTGAATACAAAGGCAGAAGATTCTGCAAGATTATTATATTGTCCATAGAATAACCAGATTACTATTTTTTACATGGTCTCTTCCTTGTAAGGAGAAGCACTGTGCCTTACTCTGACATTGAATATCCTTCTGGTTTTTGAGGGAGTTGTAGGGAAGTGTCTGTAAAAATCAGAACTTTTGTCTTCAGAGTACAGAAAAACCTCTTGTGAAAGAGGCATTACTGTAATTATGGTGTGTTACATAGCCCATATCACTACAATAACATTAAGTCTTTGATGACTGTTTAGCTTTTACAGTATGTATGTAATAAATAATAGATTATGTCTTAAGAAGCTCCCTGTATAACTCATACCTAGAAATACATGTAACACACCTATGTAATGCTTAGCCATGGAATGATATAAAGCACAATATTCCCAGATTAAACTCCTGTTGAACACAGATAAACATTAAGTATTTATGTTTAGTTTTTACCCTTAACTTGAGAGTGACATCTCAATATTTTCACATCAGTTCCCACTTATTACTATGCCAGCTCCAAAAAGAACTGTGTCAGAAAAAAATAATACTCCAGACAATTTAGTTAAAATGGCAAAATTCAGAAAGTTATTCCTTCGGGATAATCAAACACATATATAGAAAACTACTATTCGAAGATGCCAGTAAAATGTTAATCTGACTCCCCTACTATGAATCTTAAGCCCCTATTAAGATAGAATTAAGTTTTTCTTGTAGCAGGGATCCTAGATATTTAAAGAAGGATATTGCAGATTGGAGAAACTTTCTATACTGAAATATATGTACAAGTGATGTCACACAGGACATCTCAAAAATGAAGTGCTCTACTTCCCTCCTTCACCATGTCAATGTTCTTTTGCTTTTTAGACTATCTGTGTTTTTCCTGGATTGTAGTCCTGTCTTAACTGAATGAAATTTTGTACAGCTCTGTTCTAACATGGATGTAAGATCATAGAATCAAAGAACGGTTGGGGTTGGAAGGGACCATAAAAATCACCTACTTCCAACCCTCCCTCCCATGGGCAGGGACACCTCACAGTAGACCAGGTTGCTCAAAGCCCCATCCAGCCTGGCCTTGAACTCTTACAGGGATGAGGCATCCACAGCTTCTCTGGGCAACCTGTTCCAGTGTCCCCCCACCCTCACAGTAAATAATTTATTCCTAATATCTAGTTTAAATATACCCTCTTTCAGATCAAAATGATTACCCCTCATCCTATAACTACACTCCCTGATAAAAAGTCTCTCCCAATCTTTCTTGTAGGCCCCCTTTAGGTACTGGAAGGCTGCTGTAAGGTCTCCCTGGAGCCTTCTCTTCTCTAGGCTGAACAACCCCAACACTGTCTTCATAGTGTCTTCACGCCTATCTTCATAGAAGAGCTGCTCCAGCCCTCTGATCATCTGTGTGGCCCTCCTCTGGGCTTGTTCCAACAGGTCCATGTCCTTCTTATGTTGGGGGCCCGAGACCCAAACGCAATACTCCAGGTGGGATCTCATGAGAGAGGAGTATAGGGGCAGAATCAGCTCCCTCGACCTGCTGGCTACACTTCTTTTGATGCAGCCCAGGATGTGGTTGGCTTTCTGGGCTGCAAGAGCACATTGCCAACTCACATTGAGCTTCTCATCTACCAACACCCCCAAGTCCCTCTCCTCAAGGCTGCTCTCAATCTGTTCTCCGCCCAGCCTGTATTTCTGCTTGGGATTTCCCTGACCCACATGCAGTACCTTCCACTTGGCCACCTTGAGTTTCATGAGTTTCACACAGGCCCACCTCTCAAGCCTGTCAAGGTTTTAACGCTTTATGATAAATGCTTTATGATAAACGGGTATCCTTTGATGTCCCACAGGAAATCCCTTGACTTGTACACACGGGTTCCCACAGCCTCACGTTTCAAACTGTGGTATAAAGACAAGAAACACCACTGTTACCATTATGCTGGTAAAACTCTCTGTTCACATAGGCAGAAATGTTAAATCTTACGTTTAGTAAGCAAAGTACATAAACACAACTCAGACTTGAAGAATTTTAGTCTCTGAAAAAGTTGAAAATTTCCTTACGGAAAGTGGGGTTAAAAGGAAGCAGTAAAAATCCTACACTATATTAAATGGAGTAGGTCAAGACCTTGTCAACAGAATGGCTCTCCCCAGTGTCACAGGTAAAATAAACAGAAATTTTCCTAACAGAGCTGCGGTGCTGTAAGCCAGTAGCAGAGCACTGCCTCCTCTGATCCCCAGTGCCTGGCAGTGGTGCATTCCCCAAACTTGCCTGCTCTCCTTCACATCAGGGTATGCCTTCCCCTACAGAAGACTACAGTTTTCGAGTGCCAGTGAAAAAACATGAGGTAAGACCTCAGATCAAAGCTTTGGTAATGAAAAATTGCAACAGAATGAAAAAGTGCCGTTTTCAACTTTCTCTATTTAAGACATTTGAAATTTGTATTTTNTTGATGGCCTTGAACCTGATCTTCTCCTACAGTGGGCAGTTCTTCATTCCCCCAGTCCCTGGCTTTGCCTTCTGTGACTTGAGCGGTGTGGCTAGAGCACTTGCCAGTGAAGACTGAGGCAAAAAAATGAATGAGTACCTCAGCCTTCTCCATATCCTGGGTAACCAGGTCTCCCATTTCCTTCTGCGTAGAGCCCACATTTTCCTTAGTCTTCCTTTTATCATTGATGTACCTGTAGAAGCTTTTCTTGTTGCCCTTGATGTCCCAGATTTAACTCTATCAGGGCTTTATCTTGCCTAACCTAATCCCTGGCTGCTCAAACAATTTCTCCATTCCTCCCAGGCTGCCTGTCCTTGTTTCCACCCTCCGTAGGCTTCCTTTTCATGTTTTGAGTTTTTCCAAGAGCTCGTTGTTCACCCATGCAGGCCTGCTGGTGTTTTTGCCTGACTGTCCCTTGGTTGGGATGCATCGCTTCTGTGCTTGGAGGAGGTGATCCTTGAATATTAACCATTAACTCTTGGGCCCCTGTTCCCTCCAGGTCTTTATCCCATGGTACTCTACCAAGCAGATCCCTGAAGATGCTAAAGGCTTTGTCTCCTGAATTCCAGTGTAGCAAGCTTCTTGTGCACCCTCCTTGCTGCCCTAAGATCTTGAACTTCACCATTTCCTGGTCACTGCAGTCAAGGCTGCCCTTCAGCTTCACATTCCTCACCAGCCCCTCCTTGGTGTTGAGAACAAGGTCCAGAATAACACCTCTCCTTGTTGGCTCCTCTGTCACTTGGAGAAGGAAGAGTTATCATCAATGCATTCCAGGAAGTTCCTGGATTGCTTATGCCCTGCTGTGTTGTCCCTCCAACAGATACTGGGGTGGTTGAAGTCCCCCATGAGGACTAGGGCTCATGAACGTGAGGCTGCCCCTGTCTATAGCGGGCCTCACCCGCTTGGTCTTCCTGCTCAGGTGGCTTGTAGCAGATCACCACTACAATGTCACCTGTCCCTGCCCTCCATTTAATCCTGACCCATAAACTCTCAGTAGGCTTGGATAATTGAATCATGCTCCTTTCTGGAGACATTTACATTTGGGGCTATAAAGTACTCTTGCACACCTCGCCATGACAGTAACACAGTTTTTTAACACATTCACAAATAAATGAGAGAAAATTCATTTGAGTGTTGAATTTTGGTAGATAGATTGTTTTTGTTTGTTTGTTTGTTTATTTGTTTTTAAGTAAAACACACCAACAAAGTCACATTACAATAAAGTAGTGATTAATCACTTGAAATACAGCTGTCTGTTTTTAATCAAAATAAACAACACCCGCAGCAGCAGAACATGTTTACCAATTAGCTGTCATATCATAAAATCATAATATCACTATGTTATTCATTGTTTTCTGCTCACATGCTATTATGTTCCTAACCCTACTTCAGTATTACATAACGCCAAAATATCCACTGACTTGGACTGAAGCAATGTCAGGTCTCCACACATGCCTTTTGTGGCTAAGATGCAAAACACTGTGAAGGCATCTTCTGTGACTAATGATTTATATTGAGATGATTCTTTTGATATTGCAGAGTCCTTCAAACATCAGTGTCAGATAAGTTGAGCAGCATTCTCATTTTACCAAGGCACAGCAAAAGATTAATATTATAAAGAAGGTGACCAGTAACAATTTACTGTACATTATTCCTAACACATTTCACAATTGTAACCTTGAGATATGACACGATACAATGTCAGATGCCACAGTAAGAAAAAGTACTCCTTACAACAAGCCTCAGGCTACTTATTGGTAATCGCTTTCATGAACATTTAGAAAGTGATGAATTCATTTTGCCCATTTATATTTGAAATGCCTGTCTCAAAAAGCATATTGTTCTACTAGGCAGTATACTGTCATGTCAACTGTTCCATTTATTTTTGGAAAATCATCATCATAATCCAAACTGGTATGCTCAAAATCTTATTTATGGGCAAAGAAGCAGCACAGCTTATATGTACCTAAAGACAAAAATTTGTTAGAATAAGTGAAATCTTAAGAATCTCATAGTAATTAGTCCAGATCTAATTGTTACAGGAAAAGAAAGAACAATAATGAAGTTAAAATTACTATATACTCACATTATTTTCTAACCCTCTTTCCCAATGTTATGCTCTCCATTCCATTGTCTTGCAAGGTCATAAAATCGGTGGTTAGCTTGGTCATAGTGGGGTGTTGTGAAGAGTCATCAGCACCTGTAGTCTTTTGCCAAGAGGAATATGATGTTTCTGCTAATGATTTCTTCTTCCTCACTCCCGGTCCATTTGGGGTCATTTAAAATGTTTGCTAACATGTTTTACACCTTTCTCTTTGTTCATTGGTCTGCATCTCCATGTTACGTGTAAATTTACTATATGTGGTTCCTTTTGCATATGTCTTTGTTCTCTTTGTTACCCCTAAGACCAATTTTGTCCAGGTCCAGGTCTGCATTTCTGTAACTGACCTTGGATGAGTTGTTTATAGCTGTAGGGTCTCTAGTGCCAACCATGTGCCAGCCTCATGCCTTTTTCCTTGTGTGCATGTACGAAGACACCCCCAGAGCATCCTCGCTCTGCTGTTAACCAGGCCTGTACTTCTTTACATTACATCATTATGTTGGAATCATAAATATCTCATTGTTCACAGAATAATTGCTTGCTACTGCTATATAAATAAAACTATGATTATACCATACAAAGATTATAATAATCTTTTATTTGCCTAAAGTATATTTTTATGGATTTACATTGATACTTTTTCTTAATAATATAATAAGAAAGATTGAAGAGATATTCTCTGTCAATTTGTCAGTCCTTTGAATGATGCTCTTCACTTTGAGGATATCAGTATTTTAGTATGTTTTTCTCTGTTATTACTTCTTTATGCTTGATTACTTTTGACAGATTAATATGATTTCCTTTTTCTTCTTTCTATTTAGAGAAATAAAAACATAAAATACAAATAAACTGTAGTCCAAATAAATTTTCCTCAAGGTTATGGTCAACAGACTCCTTTGTTTAACATGAGGCATCTATGTACTCTTATACTTGGTCTGAGCACCCTCATCATTGTCCCTTGGACTGTGGTCCAACAGGCTATGATTCAGATTCAATAATCAAACATTTTGATTGGGCAGCTGAAGAATTTACCTCCCCAAAAGCCTTCCTTGCCTACCACTTTATCATTCTCCCTGATTACAATTTTATAATAATGGTTACTGAACAGAACAAGTACTCATGTATTTAAATAATATTTGGTGTACTAAAATTTAGCTGAAATTGAAAACAAGGTGCATTAATAACTCAAGTTTAAATTCATTGAGAACTAGGTGTAGACACTATTTTGTTTATGTTTTCTTGATAAAGAGGCAGCAATGCCATAGAAGAACTTGGGATACACTTGGGATACACAATTTTTTCATCCTTATGAACTAAATTTGTCTAAGATGTCACCTCTCAGTCTTCTTCATCTACAAAAATAGCCATGATTTTCACTAACGTGTTAAGTTGAATATATACTTAGTTGTATAAGCTTTTCTCACAGAAAGAAAAGCCTGACTGTGACACTACTTAAAAACAAAGTGATCAATTTGTCTGTTTACTCTCTAAATAATTCATGTGCCTGTGTCTGTGCATGGTACAGTTGAAGGCACTTTTATTTCTCATTAGCATGCAAAGCATAACTTCAAACAGAGCAGAATATTTGACATTATCATTCCATTGTCTTTCTTAAAATGTGCTCACTTTTTATGTTAAGAAAACTCACTCAAACCTCAAGAACGAAACAAAATTGTTTCCCACTTATACTTTGTATAATCCAGACTGTCATTTAGATGCTAATGGTTTAGCTACATGGATTTTCTTCCTCAGAACTTCATGACACCCAGTTGATTGCATTACTCTACAGGTGATAACAGTGCAAGTATTCTACTTTCACCTTATTGATAAGATAATATTTTATAGAATAAAGGTAGGTGGAATATTCCACTAATTATATTTTTTCCTATTCAGGTACAAATAGGTATCCAAAACATGCTAATTTTGTAAATATATGGGAAATTTATCGGAGTACTGCTAAATTAGATTTTGTAAAAACCTGAAATAAACTCACATGTTTTTGTATGTATATTTGACCATGAAATTTTAAGCAAAAACCTGATGGAATTAATGTATTGTATTCTCCTACATAGCCAATGGAAAAGAATTAGTGGCTCTAAGATTTGAAGCAGATCTCAGGTGAGAACTGTCTTTTGAAAGTCTTTATCTTGCTCTCCATTGGCATCATATGAAATCTCTTGTAGCAGCTTTTCTGTTGCAGACACATTTGTGAGACCAGTTTGGAGCAAAGATGGCAAGTAATGTATTAAAAAATAGTTTTGTTACTTTTAGGGTTGCTGTGAAGCACAATTGCATCAGATCAACAGATGACACAACACAGATAGACGGTCAGAACATGAAGTAGTAAGCATCCTTTGGCTAAATGTTTGTATGTGTTTATTCTTATACTTTGATGAAGATAGATAGTAGTACCATCGATACACTAACTCTAGAAGTTTTAAGACATAAAAAATATTTTGTACTACAATGAAAATAGACACATGATCCAAAATGAAAAGTTACTTTAAGAATGAAACTCCAAATTATCAAGTTACACAGTAGACTGTTCTTGTCAAAAACTTATTTCACCCTTTTATATTAAATTTTTGTAGGTGCTGAATATATCATCCATATGCTATGAATAGGGTCATAACATGTAGTAACTTACTCAAGCTTTTCTGTCAAAAATCCAAATTTGTCAAAGGTTATAAGAAAAATGAATGAATGGCAATACCAGAAAAATAAGACACTGCCTTTTTTCTGACCTGTGTCTCATGATCAGGTGGAGAAGGCCAAAATGAGGCAGAGATTGAATTATAAGGAAATGTAGTTCTGTTATCCACAAAAGCTTCAAGACATATCTATTCTGGGACATATAATAGAAAGTAAGTTGTCTCTTTAAGAGTTTTAGAAATGGAATGTGTTCTAAAACCATAACTTTGGTGAGAAAAACTCCACAAACTAACTTTGGACATCACTCTGGATCACTTTGTAGTCAATGAGAAGAAGGAATCTCCACAGAACCCCCTCTCATTTAAGAAATATGAGTCCATTGGCTATCAAGCCTTCAGGGACTATAAAGCTAAGGTAGACCTGTAACTTTTAGGCATCTAAAAGTGCGTCTAATTTTGTTTTATTCATGTTGTTAAACTATTTTAACATCTATAAGCAGTGCCTATGAAACAAGAAGCTAGGATTCCATCATCAGAATGTGCAATTTGAGAGCTGAAACCCAAGATAAGGTCTGTATTTTATTTCACATGGCATTTCTTCAGCGCAAGTTAGGTGGATAACATTTTGAGAATAAAGGCTTATAAGTCCAGGAAGACTAGATGCAGGGTTTGTTGAAACCTAGGTATTTAAAATTATTTTTCTTTCCAAAATCAGAAGCCTAATGATGTGTTAAACAGTCTTCAGTGTTCAACAACTTTATTTCCTTAGTGAGACTTGTCTGCCTTCAGCAACCAGAAGCATAGTAAGTCAGGTCAGTATTAGGAAACAAATGTGGGACTCTAGAAAAAGGACACTTTGTTTATATTCTGACATAAGCACCCATGCTAGCATTTCCCACATACCAGATAGAATATGTGAGCAAGTCACTAATACAGGTGTCCATATATTAGCAAAATAGCATATTTGCAATGATTTACAAATAAGAACGAGCTTCAGAGCAGTTTTGTGAGCAGATGTAAACATAAATACTATATTTAAAGTATTTATCTTTTTTCCTTCATGGATGCTTTTGTATCATAAATCACACCCTTTTTAGTATCATAGAAACATAGAATCAAAGAATACTTGGGGCTGGAAGGGACCTTAAAGATCATCTAGTTCCAAACCCCCCTGACATAGGCAGGGATGCCTTCCAATAGACCAGGTTGCTCAAAGCCCCATCCAACCTGGCCTTGATCACTTCCAGGGATGGGGCATCCACAACTTCCCTAGGAAACCACCCTAAGAGTGAAGAATTTCTTCCTAATAGCTAGTCTAAATCTCCCTTCTTTCAATTCAAAACCTTTACCCATCATTCTGTCACTAGATGCCCTTGTAAAAAGTCCCTCTCCATCTTTCTTGTAGACCCACTTCAGGTACTGGAAGGCTGCTATAAGGTCTCCCCATGCTATTTGCATTTTCGTTGAGACATTTAAGTTGGGCCCCTGATGAAGCTGAATTACTGTCTGGAGTGACTGGAATTCCTTTTTGCTGCACTCCAGGTGCTCTCCTGTGATCCTTCTCCAGCCTCTGGGCATCTATTGCTGGCACTGACATCAAACTAGTAAGAGTGAGATGGATTGAAGTTCCCTCCCCCAGCTACTTTAGTTTATAGCTCTCTTCAGAAACTTGCCAAGCCTATGACCAAAGATGCTCTTCCCGTTCTCTGACAGATGGACCCCATCGGCCCCCAGTAGATCTGGTTTCTCAAAGTGAGTCCCATGGTCTAAGTAAGCGAATGCCTGGATGTGGCACCAGTCCTGTAAACATTTCTTGACTTGAGAGATGCAACTGGCCCTTTCAAAGTCCTATCCTTTGACCGACCAGGAGGATTGATGAAAAAACTACCTTCACTCCAGAGTCCTTTACTGCTGCTCCCAGGGGTCTGTAATCCTTCTTGATACTCCTCAGACTGCTGCTGGCAGTATTACTGTATTTGATCATGTATTTAATCATATTTAACTGAAACCCTGTGAACACAGGAAAAAGATGAACAAAATATAAAAATGATGTGACTGGGAAAAACTTAAAAATGCTGCACTTCAGTGGCCAAAAGTGTTTCTTTAGTGTAAGCTAACAAGATACTTACTTCTTCTTCCCCGGATATTGTACTTTTAATTGAATGCTAGCTAAATCGGATGCTTTTGCTTTACAGTAGAAAGTTATTTTCTTAATAAGGAATAGATGTACTATGGCCTTACCTGCAGAAAGAACAATCCTAAACTCCAGTCCAAAACCGTAGACTCTTTCTTAAAAGCACAATAATTATTCCTCATAACCTTTGATATCTACAGAGCTCAAGAAATTGGGTGTGATCAAACAATCTTGCACCACAATATTATTTCTAAGCAAAACAAGTTGCAAAGAAGTTCTAAGAAAATTGGTTTGTAATACTTCAAAATGGAGTATTCTTTTCCCATTCCAGTTTTTAGCATTTCTTAAATACTTTTGTTTTTATTATGATTATCTTTTGAAATATTTAGAGGTAAGTTTGAGCCCCTTTCATCAAGCCTTCCCAGTTTTCCAGATTAAACATGAACCAAAGACAAAACAAACATTTGTACTGTGCAATGATTTTAGTAAAAGAAGACCCTTTCGTAATATTCTGGAAGCAAAAGTAAGAATTAATCTCAAAATTAACATTAAAACAATAAAGATTAATCCTGTTTGACCTGTTGCATTCAGATTGCAAACACTTTCATTATCTTAATAAGTATGTATAAAATTACATATTGGCTTCTTGTTGGTTGGTATTGGTTGGGTTTGGGTTTTTTTCATCATTGGCTATGAACTTATTAGTATTTATTACATTCATAAACATACATTGTAGATTATTTTAAAATACGTATTATAGCAATATATATATGCCACCCAATAAATTTCACCCTGCAATGAATAAGATGATGATAAATCTATCATCTATGGTGTTCTCTGTTATGATTTTATGAATATTAATGGAGCTTCTAGTAATGGTGAAAGGTTTTCTTGATCAATAGAGTATTTTGAGAAGGTATCAATGAGTGATCAATAAAATTATGTCTATTTCAAAATAGATACAGATGTTTAGAGAGAAGTTTCTATGAATGTCTTCCAACATGGCTGATAAATAAACAAAATGTTTACGTGGCTGCCATAGGTACAAAACTCAATGACTTTGGAAGCTGGTATTTTTCTAGACTCCATGTTTCAGGCTCCAT
Organism: Stercorarius parasiticus; assembly: GCA_013396915.1. NCBI lineage: Eukaryota > Metazoa > Chordata > Aves > Charadriiformes > Stercorariidae > Stercorarius > Stercorarius parasiticus. Next base: position 166,816 of record VWZL01004642.1, read on the forward strand.
GTCAGAAAACTGAAGCAAAAGGTGTATTTTCAACAGTTCTATTCCAGGAAGATTTTCTGGAAGAGAAGTTAATTTCTAGCTCTTGTAATTCGAAAGGAAACCTTCTGAATCAAAGATAAATAGAAACCATGCCGTTAGAAACAGCTAACAACCTTGAACCAGTATTCCTTAAAAGGGAGCACTTTAACATAGTTAGCTTCATTATTTTTTAAGATTTATTTTAAATCACTAATGCATAGAATTTGTGTCCCAGTTTAACACATGGGAGAGCCATAAAAATAGTGCTAATGATTATTTTCCTCCTTTTTTTTTCTTTTTCTGAAATGTACTTGTTTTAACTCCAAACTAGGAGACTCTATGACCTTTGTGCTTCTGAAGTTCAAGGGCAAGAAACCATTTCCTAATGCCTTTTCCTAAGAATCAGATTCACTCTATCTGTTTGCAATTGCATTTGTGGTTCTGATTGAAGGAGATCAAACATATATAGGTTCCCTAGAACCTCCCTATTTAGTTATCTTCACAGTTGCTAGTTGATTTCTTTAATACCCGTTGCAAAACGTGTAGCTAATCTTTTCTTCCTACAGAACTGACAGAGTTCAGGAATATTCTCTCAACTCTGGCTATATTTTAAACTACATCTGCACTGCTAAACATGTCCATGCCAAAGGGACACTATTGTGTGTATGGAGAAGTGAGACAAGTCCTGTGCTCCTCTGTAAGAACTGCTGACTGATACACAGAACAATTTTCTTGGACTTCTTTTTGTAATATGAACAGTGGTATTGTGGCTCAAGGAACTCTTTATAAAAATATATTTCATGGTACAAAAAATGAGAAATTTTGTTATATTTTTGTATTAGTAAAATGAACATGAAATATCTTCATTCTCTTCAATGTATTTAAACATGTTTGCTTATACTTGTTTCCCTTAATCATTCAGAGAAAAAAAATAGTTTTTAAAGGCTATTTTATAACAGTACAGTTAACAATATTGTGCATTATTCTTAAAAATATCAACAACATTGATTATCATAATATACAACCTAGGCCACCCTATTTCTGATTAAATGCTTCCTGTAATATTAGGGGGTTTTGCAGTTCTCTGGAATGCTACAAGTAGGTTTGTGTTTCTGCTTTGCCTTGGTTTCTGTATATGATGAGAAGGTGAGATTTCCAAGATGTTTCCGTGTATTTATCATAAGTATTAACTTATACAAAAGAACCCAGTGTCCTGATCAGAGGCTGTAATAAATAGTGCAGTAGAGTTCCTAAGTAATTCCTGAATAATATAGTGAAAACACTGTACCAGGAATGCAGCTATGTCCCATTTACTGTGTTTGGGATTTCTTTGCTGTTAGAGTTTAACAAAAAATGAAATCAAGGAGGACAGAGAACAAACTAAAATGTTGGAGACTCAGACACCCACATTGATTATTTTTAATTTCACTTTCGTTTAGACCATCCCAACTAAATGTTTTCAAGAAAAAGACCAGGTATGCTGTGGGGGACAGTTGTTTCAAATGACTCTTCCAAAAGGAGACATTGATGAAACTTCTCTACCCTAAGTCATCCTCCAACACTTTCATCAAACTGCATTCTCAAATACACCCTCATGACTTTATGCTAAAATTTATGCTGTTTAACCAGCTCTAAATTTCATGCTGTAAGAACAACAATCCAGTGAGCAGCTATATATCATTCACACTATTTTAGACAGTGTCCTATGAAACCAAACCAAACCAAAAGAAACCTTAGACACATATACGCACACACACAAAAAGTTATGGCTTAGGATCATAGGGTCACAACAAAGGAATGTATATATGCTATGTTTTGTGAAGTTGGACAACCTAATTGAGAAAGGGACAGCACTCATCAGTATGAACATGCAAACTGATCTACTGTCCTGGATTTAGCTCTTCGTCTCTGCACTGCACATCTTTGTACTGAATGCATTGGTAACTATAATACTGGAATTCTTTTCATATCTAAAATACTTAATTTCTTCATTTTCTCCAATACCCAGAATGCTGAATTGACTGTATACTTAAAACCTTTCTCTTGGTCTTCCATTGAATGCAAAGGAGGCAGGAGGAGTCTGGGGAGAACCACCTTCCCTGTTACAGAACAACCTTTCTACTATTACCACTACTGCTACCACAGATGTAGTTTCCCAGGGACTATCTCCAATTGTCTTTCCAGTTCTTGAACATCTTTGTTGTAAATTTATCTACTGGTTTATGCTGTAGAACTCTAGTAGGAAATCTTTTATTGGTGTAGCTCACAGAATATTCACAAGAAATATTAGATTGCTGGGTTTGGGTTTTACTTCTATAAAAATTTATCACACAATATTGCACTGAATAACACTTTTGAATGCTATAAAACAGTGTCAAATATTAAGTATTATTTGACATAATTTTTCACTTTACAAAGGGCATGTAACAAAACTTTTATAGGCACAAAATCATATTTATTCAATCTTATTTCTGTTATTGACTCTGACCCTCTGGAATTCATTGAGAAACTTGCCACATAAAGTAGTATGTCATCAGGATTTAGAAAAGACTAGCCATCCACTGTCACTTTTTCAACCACTTAATGGCATGGAGTTTATTATTTGGAGAATATTTAATCTATCATGCACAGAAATATATTTGAAGGAAGGTAAAATGTTGAAATCAGAAGGGTGTAGGAGATTGCAAAATGATCCTAATTTCACAAAGTACTGTAAAATGTCATCAATTAGGTATTCTCCATGGACTTAGGCCACTCTTCCAGAAACACATCGATGTCTCATAGATACTGTGTCATTTCAGCAGAAGATCAGGATGAAGACAGTAGGACAACTGAGATGGCAGTAGATGCCATCCAGCATATCATATGGCATCTTCCCTGGTAGGTAGGAAGTGAACACCTGGAATACTAATGGTCTAAAAAAAAACTTATTGGGTAACTTCTTTTTCTGAGATAGCTTTAATTACGACAGTTATCCTTTTGATCAACAGGTTCTTTCTCTAAGACGTCTTCTAAATTGTGCAAAATTATTCCTATCAGAATAGAGACCTTAACCCACAGACATTATCACATGGTTTCAGAACAGTGGCTGCCAGGAACCAGAGATTATATTGTTTGCCATTGGCATTTGATATAACTATTTATTCAATGTTTTGCTGCTGATTGAAGTTAGGGAATTCAGTGTTGCATAACAAAATATTTTCCCACTTTGCGTGTGTGTGTACAAAAACATTATTTTCCTGTAGAATTTCTTCTAAATCTTGAAACCAGAAGATTTTCCTGAGTGTGTCATAGCAATATCATTACTAAGCTATTCCAGTTAACTATATTTCAAAGATTAGATATTCTTAATAACCTCCCTTTCTGTATGTGCATACAGTATACACTAATAAATTCAATCAAAAGCATTGCTTACTGCCTTTAATACAGTGTACGTTTTGCTTAACATTCTGGCAAAGAAATTATAGTTGTGAGTTATTTTGACTTGAGAACATGTTATGTACTAACACGAGAGTACAATATATTAATCCAATTGTTTGGATGCAATATCAATAGTCAAACTACACTGAACCATTGGCTGGTTTATAAAGAATAATAAGGAACCAGGCTAAAATGTGTGTGTGTGTATGTGTGTTTAGTGTGTTTAAACACACTTTCTCCCAAGAGATCTGCACATCTAGACAATAACAGTCACTGAAGCAATAAAGTTAACAGATTGGATCCATTTTGCCTAGATGCTACTTTACTTGGTATGTCATACATGTAATATTAGAGTGTTTGCTGGCAGTCTGGTTTTAGGGGGTTCTATCTTTCCTCTTCCTCCATAATATTTCTTATCACCATAATTTTACCAATATTCCCATTTAAAATTTAATAAAATTATTTCTTTAATATGGATAATTTACAAACATTTTTTTTACAGAGTTGAGATGATGACGAACTGAAGCAATAAGATTTAGAAATCTCTTTAGCCTTGAATATTAAAAAATATCCACTGGCACCCAAAACTGAAATAGTAGTCCATGCCCTAAGCAGCAATTCAGTTTTCTGAATTATAAACACCAGCTTGGATAAGAGTCGGTACTCAAGTCTACCTAAAATTATCCTTGGTGCTTAGCTTTACTTGTCTGTACACAGAAAAAGGTGTCTGTTATGAGGCAACTGGTGCCTACTTCTGTCGAAGTTTTGATTGCCATTCAGGGTTAGGCAACAGTTTCTTATGGGATCAGGTAGAGAACAGGTAAGATAAAGACTGACTCTAATTAATGGTTAAGATAATTGATTAAAAGAGAAGATAGTTAGGTAATCCTCTCCGTGATAGGGGAATAGATTTCATTTTGGCTTTTTATCCAGTGACGTTTGAATAGAAAAAGTAATAAAAATTAAAATGCACTTGCATTTCAAAAAAGGACTAGATAGACTGGATGGGATACATGGAAGTGTCAAGCATTTCCTTACAAATTTAGATGCCATAGACCTTTAGAAAATAATAGTTAGGAGAAATTACATAGAAGAGTATAGTAAATATTTAGGTCTAACATGCTGAACTCTTAGAGATGTGGTCTTATTTGGGAATTAAAATACCTCCCATTCGCTGTAATTATGATTTGTGGGATGTTGTGGTTTGGGCCGGGTTGGACAACGACAAGATGACAGATGCTGTCCCCCACCTCTCGCTCCGAGGAGAAGACGACGAGAGATAAAGAGATTTATGACTGTGTAATGAATAAAGTGTAATGAAGCAAATTTATTCCCAGAATTATCTTCTTCCTCATTCATGTTTTAGTTCAAAACAAGCATGATTTTTAAGTGAATCTTCTGATTGTCCCCACTTACCATTAGTTGATTAAATTTATTGAATAGTTTTACTCCCCACATAGTAGATTTCTATGAGGGGAAGCTAAGTCAGAAACTACATTTTATGAGTGAACTGACCTGCTTTAGTTTTTCATTGGAAAACACAGCTTGAACTTTCAGACAGCTTGATATTGCATGTGTGGTGAGGATGTTCAGCAAATGGGAACATCAAAATGAATCTAGTCCAGAGTAAAAGCTCTGAACCTCATCTGATGTACATGGAACATCCCCAGCACTGATTACTTTGATCTACTACTTCTCTCCTATTCTTTCTAAATGCCTTGATAGTATAGATACAGCCAGTGAGAACCAGTCACCTGATGCTGAATGTGCTTTAACTTATATATGCTTTTGTTAATTTAACTGTTGTAAGTAAAAATTCTCATCCAAAGTAAGAGTAAGAAACTCCTTATGTAGCTTTTTTTTTTTTCCTGGTATTTCTGCACTGTAGCTTTCTGATTAATCTCTGAGCTGAGATTCAGCTGCTGCTTAAGCTAATTTTCTAGTCCTCTTTTAGATATGACTCCCCATGAGCTCTCTGCCTGCTTATTCAGAAGATCTCCCATAGAGCTTCCCACAGGGCATGTGGCATATTGATTAGCCCCATACAGCCCCTGAAAATATCTTACATCTGGGTGACTGAACTGAGCTCAGCTAGTCCTTTAAATGTTATTTACACACTGACTACTTGAGCAATTTGATAAGAAGTGCCTGTTTCTCTGTGATGCCTAGATCATCAACAGTTCTAAGACCCAAAGTCAGCTAGTGCATTTTCAAGTGTCAGAGGATGAAATTGGTCTCAAAGAGAAACAATTCTCAGTTTCATTCTATTAGCCTTTTCTACCCAGCCAACAAATTCAATATTCCTGGCACAATACTACTACTAAAATACTGCAGTTTCCTTTTTTTGATCTTGCTTCTGTTACTGGATTATTGAAGATTGCATAGAAGGGTCAACACATAAGAAATAAAGAAACCATTCTGATTCCATATGAAATTTTATTAATCTCAAATCTCAGATTTTTCTACTTTAAAGCTCTTGGTTTCAATATTTCAAAATTGTAGGACTGGAAAATACCTCCAGAGGTTGTCTAATCTATCTCAGTGCATCAAGGTCGAGTGAACTATAGGGTATAATTTACAACAGATTTTAATCTTTCCAATGTCTGTTTAGGTAGTCTCCTCTGGTGGTTTACTGTTCTTGTTACAAAGTATTTTCCAATGCTTCCTCTAAAACTTCCTTTCTGCAGTGTAAATCAATTGCACATTCTTCTATATAAAATGAGCATAGAATTAAAGCATTCTTTTCATTTTGTTCTCAATGTTGTTTATCGTTAAAAAGTTATCACATAATCTGTGTCCTCTTCAAGGCTAAATGATACCAATTAATTCAGTGCTTTCCGGAGAGTATTTTTTTTTCTCGTTTCTTTTTTTTTTTCTTGTTTCTTGTTTCTTTTTTTTTTCTTTTTTTTCTTTTTTTTTTTTTAAGGGAGCGTGGGGAGGGCTCCATCTGTTTGATCAAAGTATTTAGAAGTATTTAGAAGACATCTAGTTGCAGTGGACAAAGTTAGACTATGCTCAGGAGAATAAAGCAGAATTATTCCTTATGCATTGAAAATGTAAATACATTCCCACCATTCTCTTCCCCTCCACAGTGGCAGGGGACGCTGATTAATTTTCAAATTTTGCTGTGCTCAAATCCCTAGATTCTTTTTTGCAGAGCTGCTACTTAGTCATGGTTTCTCATCTTATATTTATTCACTTGATTATTATTGTTGAAGTTTGGAATGATGGAATTTCCCTTATTAAGTTATTTAATTTTTGAGCATATTTTTTAAAAATTTATCACAAACATTGATATTTCTTATTTTGTTTATCAGCATATTGGTAGTATTGCCCACATTGTATCATTTGTAAATTACATAAGTGCATGTTTTCTTCATCAAAATGTTTGAGAGTTCTTGACTCAAGACAGGTTATTGCAGAACTCAATAAAAACAACTGGGAAATGTGTGACTGACTGATAAGAATAACTGTTCTACTGAATATTATATTGAAAAAATTATTCAACCGGTTATATCATATGAGTGACCTGGGAGAAGCAATGCAGAAATTAAGAATTTATTTATTTACTTGCTTGATAATGTTATATCAAGGTAGATGTACTTGAAGATCCATAGAGAAGCTCTAGAATGATTTTGGATTGCATTAATTACACCCAAGTCTGGTATGTTTCTATTACATCAATTACACAGAATTCATTAATTCATATGTAAGTATTAGTAAAGAATTTCAACGGAAAACTTGGAGGGCTTTTTTTCCGGTTTTTATAAAACTACTTTCTGTCTTACGCTAAATAGGGATGAGAAATTAATTTTGAATACTAAAGAGATTTATTTCTAAATTCAAGTGTGTTAACACTAGCATGATAAGTTTGATATTTATCATAGAATTGTTGAATCAAAGAATGCTTGGGTCTGGAAGGGACCTTAAAGATCATCTAGTTTCAACCCCCCTGTCGTGGGCAGGGACACCTTCCAACAGACCAGGTTGATCAAAGCCACATCTAACCTGGGCTTGAATACTTCCAGGGATGGGGCGTCCACAACTTCTGTGGGAAACCAGTTCCAGTGTCTCACCACCCTCACAGTAAAGAATTTCTTCCTGATATCTAATATAAATGTAATCTCTTTCAGTTTAAACTGATTACCCCTTGTCCTGTCACTACATGTCCTTGTAAAAAAAGTCCCTCTCCAGCTTTCTTATAGGCCCCCTTTAGGTATTAGAAGGCTGCTGTAAGGTCTCTCTGGAGCCTTCTCTTCAGCCAGACTGAACAACCCCAACTCTCTAGCCTGACTTCATAGGAGAGGTGCTCCAGCCCTCTGATTGTCTTCGTGGTCCTCTGCTGGACTCCGTCCAACACGTTGATGTCCTTCTTATGCTGGGGCCTCCAGACCTGGACTCAGTACTCCAGGTGGGGTCTCACCAGAGCAGAGTAGAGGGACAGAATCACCTCCCTCGACCTGCTGGCCTTGCTTCTTTTGATGTAGCCAAGGATAAGGTTGGCTTTCTGGGCTACTAGAGCACATTGCCAGCTCATGCTGAGCTTCTCATCCACCAGCAGCCCCAAGTCCTTCTCCTCAGGGTTGCTCTCAATCCGTTCTCTGATCAGCCCGTATTTTTGCTTGGGACTGCCCTGATCCATATGCAGCATCTTGCACTTGGACTTCTTGAGCTTCACGAGGTTCACACAGGCCCATCTCTCAAGCCTGTCTAGGTCCCTCTCAATGTCATCCCGTTCCTACTGTGTGTCGACCGCACCACAGAGCTTGGTTGGGATGCATTGCTCCTGAGCTTGGAGGAGGTGATCCTTGAATATTAACCAGCTTTCTTGTGCCCCTCTTCCCCCCAGGGCTTTATCCCATGGTACTCTGCCAAGNATGGTACTCTACCAAGCAGATCCCTGGAGAGGTCAAAGTCTGCTCTCCTGAAGTCCAGGGGAGAGAGCTTGTTGTGCACCCTCCTTGCTGCCCTAAGGATTTTGAAATCCACCGTTTCCTGGTCACTGCAGTCAAGGCTGCCTTTCAGCTTCACATTCCCCACCAGCCCCTCCTTGGTGTTGAGAACAAGGTCCAGAGTAGCACCTCTCCTCATTGGCTCCTCTATCGCTTGGAGAAGGAAGTTATTATCGATGCATTCCAGGAAGCTCCTGGATTGCTTATGCCCTGCTGCGTTGTCCCTCCAACAGATACCGGGGTGGTTGAAGTCCCCCATAAGGACTAGGGCTCATGAACTTGAGGCTGCTCCTATCTGTCTATAGAGGGCCTCATCCACTCGGTCTTCCTGGTCAGGTGGCCTGTAGCAGACCCCCACTATAATGTCACCTATCCTTGCCCTCCCTTTAATCCTGACCCATTAGCTCTCTGTCGGCTCCTCATTCGTTTCCAGGTGGAGCTCCATGCGCTCCAGCTGGCCATTGGCATAGAGGGTGACACCCCCTTCTTATCTCCCCTCCCTGTCCTTCCTAAAAAGCCTGTATTCTTCCATTCCAACACTCCAGTAATAGGAGCCATGCTACGATGTCTCCATGATGACAGTAAGTATGAACTTCTTGCATGCCTTCAGGCATGCAATGTCTCTAACCCCTCTTGTTTAGTCACCATGCTACTTGTGTTTTCATCCAGGCATTTAAGTAAGGCCCCTCATGAAGCTGACTTACTAGCTGGAATGGCTGGAATTCCTTTGTGCTGCACTCCAGGTGCTCTCCTGCTGACCTGTGATCATTTTCCAGGCTCTGGGCATCTACTGCTAGCACTGGCATCAAACTGGTAGGAGTGAGATGAATTGAGGTTCCACTCTCCCAGCAATGTTAGTTTAAAGCCACAAGAAAATAATCCAATTTCCCCAAATATCTTCCTATGTACCTTGGTACAATTTGTTAAATTTTGGCTCTTTCCACAGTAGACTTTCTAAAAGGTTCCTCTGAGCTTCTGCCAATAGAGAGCAAAAGGTAGACTTACTGATTAACCTTTTCCCACCCCATCTGAGTGAGGATGATTCTCTTTTCTCACATTTTAGTAGTTTTCTTGGGTACTGATCTTTAATTATGATCAAAAAATGATGTTCACGTGTCATGTAGTGATATTGTTACAAGATAGCTCTGCATGCAAAAATCAAAATTCATGATAACAGCCTGAAGTTGCCTGTACGTGGTGTTACTGGAATTGTCTGCTATTTTCCTATCTTTTAGTTATTGCATTTCTTACAGAAACTGAGTTTCTTCCTGTGACTCTGCTAACAAACCTCATGAAAAGCAAGCTCCATGTACCTATTCACATACACAGTAGGTTATTAAGTCACACTTAGGGAGAAGAGAGATGCTTACTGTAGTTTAGTCTAAGCGGATAATAAGAAAACCTGCAGGAATCTGTATGTTACTCTGAGAAGCTACAATAAAGGAGTTTTGATCCTGTATTAACCTCTATGATTGCATCTATGTCTCCTTTCTGAGTGGTTCCTCATCTAAGTGAACTGGCTTGAACCTTTGTACCAGTTCACTGACCAAAACCAAAGTGACATAAATAAGTCAGAACAGCAGTATGACAAATTCAAACTTAAAGCCATAGAAGTTTAGAATTAAGAGCTTTCCCAGAAGTCAACATTTTTGATAGCAATAATATGGATGGACATCTGATTTATACACATGGAACAATGAATAGTTGGTTTCCACATTATTTTTATAAAAAGCCACACTTCTGTGAAGTAGTATATAATCAGAAAGTCTGATACTGCGGACTACTTGACAATGTCATAATTACTTTCAATGTAATTTTATAATTTTTTTTATTATTATTATTTCCCGCATTTCTTTTCTGAGCTTCAGCATTTACTGGTTAATGTGTAATTATAAGATTGGAAATACAAGTCAAATGACGGGGTGGGGGGAGAAAACAAGATTGAATTATGCACAAACAATAAAAATAAAGACATTTTGGATAAAGTGTAGATCTCAAAGATGAAATGGTAATATATATTTCTTTGTTTTTAAGAACATGGTCAGAGAGAGAAGGGTAGATTTTTCTTGTGGTGGCAGGGTAATGAGATTTTGTGAAAACCAGTATGGAACACATCCAAAATCAAGGAGATAATAGAAAGTCTGACAAACTTTAGGAAGCAAAAGAAAGATTTTGTTTATTTCACACAGAACTAAACTATCTTATTTAATTGAATGCATTTATTTCTGCTTCAGCGAAATTGAGACTGCATTTCATATAATAACAGGACGGCTGAGATTGGAAGGGACCTCTTGAGATGATCTGGTCCAAAAACCCTACTCAAACAGAGTCAGCTAAAGCATGTTATCACAACCATGTTCACTCAGTCTTTTAACATCTCTTTAGATGGAGACTCCACAATTTCACAAGGCAACTTGTTCCAGTGTACAACCACCCTCACACTCAAATTTTTTTTTCTTGTGTTCAGGTGGAAATTCATGTGTTTTAATTTGCACCCATTGCCTCTTGCCCTCTCACTGGGCTTCATTGAAAAGAGTCTGGCTCCATCTGCTTTAGTCTCTGCCATCAAGTGTTAATACACATGAATAAGAGCCTCTGAGCCTTCTCTTCTCCAGGATGAGCAGTTTCTCCTCTCTCAGACCCTTAACCATGTTCATGGCCCTGTGCTGGACTTACTCTCCAGTGTGTCCATGTCTCTCTTGTAATGTGGGACCTAAAGCTGGACCCAGGACAGAGGAGAGAGCAAGGATAACCTTTCTGCTGACAGCAGTCCTCCTAATGCAGTCTGGGAAGCTCTTAATCTTCTTGGCAGTGAGGGCATGTTGCTGGATCATGGTCAGCTTGCCGTCCACCAGGACACCCAGGTCCCTCTCTCCAAAGTTGCTTTACAACCAGTTAGGCCCCAGAGTCAACTGGTGCAGGACTTGACATTTCCCTTCATGAGGTTCCTGTCTACCTAATTCTCCACCTTGTTGAGGTCCATCTGAAGGGCAGTATACCCATCTGGTGTATCAACTACTCCTCCCAGTTTTCTGTCATCTGTGAACTTGCTGAGGATGCACTGTTGACCCATTGTCATTAATGAAGGACTCATTATCAGCCCCTGGGGTGTACCACTGTTGACTGTGCTCCAGATGGACTTTGTACCCAGACTTTCAGCTAGTTTTCAATCCACTTCACTATCCATTTATATAATCCAACTCATTTATCTAACCCAACTCACTTATCTAACCCATTTGGACAATTACCATAAGATTCTTAATAAATAAATATAATGATAGACTACTTCGGTATCAGAAGAAGTTATCTGTGGAGACATAAATTGAGAGAACTTGAAATGAATATGGAGTAAGTATCTGAGGGCTAAAAATGAGATGTAAGGGAATAAAATAACTTCAGAGTAAGAAAAAGTCCTTCTGAATTACAGGAAGGCATTTTGGCAAAAATAGTTTTAAAATGTAGCGAATTATAGTCGCAAATTACAGTGGCAAAAAGTCAGTGATATGTAATTGACAAAAAGTAAATGTCAGTTGATTAGAGGTAGGCAAGTACAAGGAACATAAGGCCCAAAGACTCATCGGGCATTGCTAGGTTACCAAAATACGATACTGATTTTTTTATCTTACATAGTCAAGTCTCTCTTAAGAACTTTTCTTTCCAGGAGTTCCAAGAAAAGTGCTACTGTGCATTGTAAATTATACCTGCACAGTAGATTTGTCACTAGTTATTCTGTAAATGCACAGAGAAATTCTTAGCTGAATGCACAGAGTGTGATTTCATGCATATTTTTCTTCTCTCAGCCAGAAAAGCCTCTAAATTGAACTCAAAACTGAGAGAAATTTTAAGATGCTTCATGGATGTTTGGCATTCCAAGCCTATGGGGAAAAAAAACAAAATAAAAATAAATTTGAAGGGACAGACATCAGTAACCCTGAGCAGCAGGGGAAAGATGAAGTTGTTCAGGTATATGTTTCTGAATGAATGCAGCAATACGAAGGGAAAGGTGTAATGACTTAATTTGCCTTTAAATAATGCCCTTGCTGCCTATGACTTCATTGGTCAATGAGAGGGAAAGAAAAGCTATGATCTGACGACAACATGGTTGAAACACAGCTCCAAATAGTCAGGTTTAAATATAGCTGTCAATATATGAGCTAGCAGTGAGTTGAATATCTCTCCAGACCCTACGAAGTATATTGACTAGTTGTCCACTGATTAGAATTTTGGTGTTTTCTTTTCTCTACATATATTCTACACACACAAATACAATAAAGAAGAAAGGTGTCAGCTGAGGTCAAGAGTTAAATGGTCAGTGGAATAATGGCTGAAAGAGCTTTGAGATCACTGTGGTGTCATAGCAGCTGGGTTGTACAGTTAAAAAAAGAAAAAAAGTTTTTCAGATCTGTCTCGTGAGACTGCTTGATTCCCTTCTACCAAGAGATTTTTGTTTGCTTTGTTTAAAGAAGTATTTTTTATTATGTCTGACAGATGCGTGGATGGAGTCTTCAAATGCAGCTCTGCCCTCAGCAGTTGAACAGTTTTTCAAGCAGTGCACCATCAAGCTGATGTGAACTGACTACTTACACCCAGGTGTCATTGTCCAACATGCCTGTTGGCAAAAAATGTGGCTTGACAGATCTTATTGTTCTGTTTCACCTCTCCATGCAGCGTTCCTTTTCTTAACAGTAAATGTTAAGGGACTATTTGTTCAGTCTGTAAAAAGTTCATCTTCATGAAGGCCTCCTGTGTACCTGTAGATCCTCATGATTTCTACACATAAAGTCATCTGGTCTCCCTAGATAGCTCCCATTTGTTCTGTAACTTCCTCTACAAGGCTCTTGGCTATACTACGATTCTGAAAAATTATGGTGTCATGGTTTAAACCCAGCTGGCAACTAAGCACCACACAGCCTCTTGCTCACTCCCTTGCAGTGGGATGCGGGAGAGAATCAGAAGAGTAAAGGTGAGAAAACTCGTGCGTTGAGATTAAGATATTTTATTAAGTAAAGCAAAAGCTGCGCATACAAGTAAAGGAAAACAAGGAGTTAATTCACTACTTCCCGTGTAGGTGTTCAGCCATCTCCAGGAACGCAGGGCTCCATCACGCGTAATAGTTACTTTGGAAAACAAAACACCATCACTCTGATCGTCTTCCCCTTCCTCCTTCTTCCCCCAGCTTATTATTGCTCAGCATGATGTCATATGGTATGGAATATCTCTTTGGTCAGTTGGGGTCAGCTCTCCCGGCTGTGTCTCCTCCCAGTTTCTTGAGTGTCCACCACCTTCTTGTTGACAGGACAGTATGAGAAGCCGAAAAGTCCTTCACTGCTTAGCAACAACTAAAATATTAGTGTGTTAGCAACATTATTCTCATCCTAAATCCAAAACACAGCACTATATCTGCTGCTAGTAAGAAAATTATCTCTATCTCAGCTGAAACCAGGACAGATGGAATTTTTTTTTTTTCGTCTAATACAATTTCTAGATGATGGAATGAAGTGTTCAGGAACATTGTACATTTCTGAAATAGCTGATTAGCTGGTAATTTCTGGCAAATTGAGAATTTACTACATGACTAAAAGATTGCAAATATTTTGATTGTCAATAAATAGATATCAGAAGCCTGCCAAAATTTTATTTCTGATTAGAGTCAGAAATGATACGTAAGACTCAAATAGTTCAGAAGTATGTTTTGCTTTATTGTTTAATTTCAAATTTACCAATTCAAGCTATAGGTGCTGTATCAACAGGTGATCAACAGTAGCAAGCACTGAGTAAGATGCCCCTGGTCTCCTTGCCGAGAAGACCAGCTCCAGTGCAGGTAAGTCTGTACTCGAGAAGGGCATCGCGACAAAAAAGGCCGGCAAGGGGCTCGTTTTTGAGGCTTTTTCAAGCCGGGAAAAGCGGCCAGCCCGAGCCGGTACCCGGCACTCCCGGGGGGTGGTGACAGCTGAGGAGGAGTGGGGCGGAGCCAGCACCCCCGGCGGCAGGTCTGAACGAGGAGGGGGTGGGACCACTCCCCCCTCATAAAAGGAGCCCTTCGGGAGGAAGGCCACTGAGCAAACAGGCAACGAGTGGGTGTTGCCTGGGTGTCACCCGTGGAACCACCTGGGAGCACCAGAGGAGGGTGTACGTCGCAGAGGCTGCAGCAGCAGCAGGCAGCCACCACAGAGTGTGGTGCGGGACGGGTGACTGCGAGGGGAGAAACAAGAGGAGAGCAGGCGGGCTAGGTCGACTACAAAGGAAACATGGTCTCCACTCGGTGTGTAGCCAAAACCAAAAGGAATAAAGTGACCCAAACGGACCTGACGAAGAGACATGCAGCCGTCCAGGTGACGGGCTGCATGGAATGTCTGTCACTGACAGGAAGACAGCGCCTGTGTGTGCTGT
>VWZL01004643.1:0-109153 GCA_013396915.1 Stercorarius parasiticus
CCTTTAAACCCTTCTTGTAGATGAGGGTGAAATTAGCCTTCTTCCATGTCCCCTGATCTCCACAACTTCTCAAAGATTACGGAGAGTGGCCTCGCAACGTCAACCAGTTCTCTTAACACCCTTGGGGTGGATATTGTCAGGGCCTATCGATTTGTAGGGGTCAAGCTCCTTTAATAGTTCACAGACCAACTCTTTCTTCACTGATAGCAAGTCTGTCTTTGCATCAGCCTGGATTTTTGTTCCCAAGGCCTGGGGCCCAGGTACCATTGCAGGAATCAGCTATAAAGGAAAGTTTATAGCTTTTGTTGTAAGGACATGCACTCCTAAACTTAGAAAAACTGCTCTTAGAAAGTCTTTTTACATAAAGCTATTCATACAGCCAAGGTCCTTCGTCCCCTAGTCTCCAAACACAACACTGGAAAAACCAAACGGCACAGTCAAGCAGGACTGGCAGTAATGTATAACCATGCTGCCATTCCAGAAGACACTTGCTGCAAGCTCGAAGACTCATTTCCCAAATGCAAACTGTCTCCTTTCACCTGTATCATTGCTCATGGTCCAAAACAAGCATTTTGGAAATGGTTTCACAGACTTCATGATTAATACTCCACTTCATGGGGTTGACACCAAAAAGCAGACATGTGGGAGGGAGCTGTAAATTCTCCAGACTTTTTTTAAAAATAGATTAAAAGATAAGTCTGAATAAGGACTGGCTCTACACATGTACAGCATAAGTCTGATCAGAACTGCTCCATAAGGAATTTACCTTAGCTTGTGGAGTTACTCTGGGACTTATAGTAACATAACGGACCTGAATTCAGCCCCCAGATTCAAGCATTAAGGACTTACATGTCACAGTGGCTACAGACTGCACAAGCGAGTTACCTTTTCATGCATTCCTTCATCCAGAGGATGCTCAGACGGATCTCGGAACCTTTCCATAATCATAAAAGTGACGATGCACAGAACATCCCATCAAAGGGGCATTTCAGGACAAAGCACTTTTATCCTCCAGTACTCAAGGCAGCTGAAGCCCAGGACTCCAGTGTTCGGTTTTACATCTTAGACTTGTGAGTCCAAGCAAGTGTTCTGTTCAATGGCGCACACAGACAGCGTTCCCATGTGTTTGTACACTCAGTTAGGAAGTACATTAAGTGAATATGCAATTGCCACAAGGCACAAAATCTTCAAATCAAATCCCTTACAAAGTCAATCAATAGTCATACACTTGGATCCTGATCTACCAAAGAACAAGCTCACAAGGCTCCCTTCTGGGCTGACAGAGGAAGTCTACTCAAATGGTACACCAAAATATTCTTCTTTTCTTTAAGCACCAATGCACCTTTCTACCTCGTGTTGCAGGACTCGGTCTTCCTGGTGACAGATAGCACGTGAGCGAGAAGAGTCGTCAATCAGAAACAAACCTATGCAAAAGGCATCCTGCACTGCAGTGACTGCTCCAGTTCTCTCTTTAAACAGCGTTAAACATACGCTTGTGCAACACTACCATGAAATATTTATAGCACCACATTTTGTAAAACTGTTATGGGAAGTATCATTAACATTCCAGTATTAAAGGGAAGGGAGCTATGCAGGCTCAAAAGCAAGACAAAGAACTACACAGAGGAGCAATCTGCCAGTTCCCAAACACAATCCCAAAGCGTGATACTCCCTGTCTCTCTTTGAGGGAGCGCGCTGGGCCACACAGAGCTGAATAAGAATGTTCTCTCTAGGAAGGAATGAGGCAATTAGGTTAAAATACTGCTTAGCTCTAAGGCAGAGTAACAAAAAGTTCATGCACTGAGGCAACCTTGTGCATCAGCCACATGATAAGGTAGTTCCAATAAGTCAAAGTCAGTTGCTGGCAAGTCTTCTAACGGGCTGGGATTTGTTGTGTTTGGACCATCTTTGTGCATGCAAAATGCAAGTAAATACCGCTAAGTATAGCGATTTTTAACTCTGTCAAGCAGACTGGCACCACTGTGCTCTGTGCTAGGAGATAATGGAGATCCACTTCCCCAGCAGCCTTTGCAGACACAGCACAGGGATGTTATTCACAGGGATGAGTGATTCAAGGTTTACTCTTCAGAAGTGTTTTACACTCAAGCCTCTTACGGCAACAAGATGGTCTGTGGCATGAACTATAGTCCAGGAAGGACAACATAATTGTCTGAAATCTAAGCTGTGGGGCCAGAATAACTAGATTTCCTAGAACTGCAAGCTCAGATCACAGCAGAGTCATCTTAGCTATTCAATCCACACAAACCAATACATTCAAACCCACCTGAAACAGAGCACATGTGATTCTTCCCATGTGGAACAGAAAGAGAAACTCTGTCTCTCTTGTCCAGACATTTCGTAATGAATCATTATGTTACTCTATTATTTGCACTAAAATGACGTCTTCCAAAACCAACTGAGTTTACTCAATACCAGTCTGTACCCCAAACATCTATCACCAGGCATTTATTCAAGTAACACTGCTACCACATTGGACACATGGAATTATTGGTTGGCCTGCTATGGGAAGGCTTGTTGTACCAGGGCTGGTGCCCCACCATGACCCAACAAACCTACACAGTCTGTCCCCTCCATTTAGTCTTCCCAAACATGTTCACTCTCCCACCACCACAAGGACCCAAGCTGCCCCCTACTGTCACCAGTCATCCCAGATGGTTAATGGCAATGCAAAATAAGCAAGCGCTTGACTTCAGACAGACATGAGAAACCTACGGAAAAATGACAGCAGCAATGGGCTTCCCTGGCAAGAAAAGCAAAATGCTGAAGTAAGTAAAATGCAGCATGTTATGATCATAGTTTTAAGTAGGAAAAAAAATCTCACGTACAACTCAACAATCATCTCTGCCCTTTCCTCTTCCCCTTTCCAAGCAGACTGTAACCAAGATGCCATATGGAAAAGCAAAGAGGCAGCAGAAACTTGATTTTCATACTCAGTCAGGTTAGCATTAAAACAAAGACATCCCCTCCTAGCCTCCTCCACCAGATGCCTCATTAATGCAGCTCTTGGAGCTCTGCCCAAGGATGGGGAGGAGATGCACTTTGTTTTATTCAAACACTGGGACCAGAGCACCAGGTTTTCAAAATCCCAGCAAGGCTGAAAGACAGACGTCCACCCAAACACATCAGGAAGCTCAAATGGAGTAGATCCTGCATGGGGTAGGGAGAGAGAAAAAGATCATCTCTCCAGGGAACTTTCACCCATATAATTTATGATGCTCACTTAGAAAACAGCTATACTTTTATCTACTAAGAAACAATAAAGTATCAATGTCTCCAAATGCATCCTCTCACTGTGGCATGGCAGCCAAGGTGACATGTGACAACCAACACCTGGAGATGGAGGGTAGCTCTGGGTGGCTTGAAGAGCGTGGTACCTAGAACTTGCTCCCTAGGTGGAACTAGGAACGCAACTCGCCAGTCTGGCTCTCCCCTCACTAACTGCAACAACCCGTCACAACAAAATCTCTTGCCATGGTTTTAGAGGCTGGGACTGCTGGGGGCATCCTGCAACTGGCAGCACATACAAACTTCACACTCAGCTCCAGGGAGGGAACAGGTGCTTTTGCAGTGTAAGTTACACTTAGCATCCCCAGGGTTGCTCTCCCCCATAGGATAAGATGCAGGATGAGTAGAGCCTCATAACCCCCTCATTTCCTCTTCCCAGGTAGGTCAAATACTGCAGCATTTGTTTGGGGAGTGGAAAACCCTAAATCAGCTCTACAGCAACGCATCTGCAAACCCACGAGAGAACAATTTGCGCCATCAGTGGTGGAGCTAATGAAGCCTCATCTGGATTCTCCGATGGCTCACAAAAAATAATCTCCTGCCCTCGCTCTCCCTGCAGCTGGGTATTAACACTGCTCTCCGGTGAGGAATTTTTTCAACCAAGAGTTGGTTGAAATGTCAACCCTTTCTCTCAGCAGGGACTCTATGGTGAGCATCATTTCCTCCGCACCGCCTGCTTACATGAAACCGGCAGGGACCTAACGCATTTGAGTTCATCCCCTTTATATCTGAGCTGAGATTGAGCAAGGGAATCAGAAGTTATTTTGGGGGAGCTGGGAGGGGTGCAGTCACAGTCATTACGTCAGCTTCTGCCTAACAACAATAGGCAGATCAGCCTGCACAGTGACAGGTCTTTTTAATCCTTACACCTCTTAAAGAGCCCTCCATCATTTCAGAAGGTTTCTCTTAATCCCCCACTTCTCAAACACAAGCAGGGCTCACTAGAGTAAAACCTGGCTTCCTGTAACATGACAAATTACAGCCGTTATTAGATTAACACCGCCAGGTCTGGAGCCAAGAACCACACTGATGGACAGGAACCAGCCGCTTATGAATCGAACGGTTTTCTCTCAGCCTCCCAGAGCAACTCAAAAGGATGAACCCTGGACTCTCACAGAGCAGGCATCTGCCGGGATCCTGTACTGTGAAGCATCCTTCTAACCCAGCCTGTTTTGGACTCCTTGGGATTTTTGCACTTTCGCTCTCTATGTCCCCCTACACCTTCCACGCTAGAGTCCCTTCAGTGCTACATTAACATTAGTAAAACTCAACCCCCAGATTTCCCCCTTGTCTGGCAACAGCAATGCCCCCATTTTGCAGGGAGGGGGAAAAAAGGCAGACAGGCACGATGACTCACTGT
This sequence comes from Stercorarius parasiticus, assembly GCA_013396915.1. NCBI lineage: Eukaryota > Metazoa > Chordata > Aves > Charadriiformes > Stercorariidae > Stercorarius > Stercorarius parasiticus. Next base: position 4,667 of record VWZL01004643.1, read on the forward strand.
GTGGCCTCAGGCATGTGCTAAGGCAGAGCCAGGGTATCCATCTCCGCACAGCTCAGTCCTAAACCACCCTCTCAATTACTGTCCAAGAAGAGACAGACACAGACAACAGGCACCTGCACTCTGCAAGCTGAGTGAAAAGTGATCAGCCTGGGCAGATTTAGGGCTTCCCACCTGAAGGAAGGACATGGAGCTCATAACCAGGAGCTCAACATGTCAAACAGCAGAAGAGTAAGTGTTCAAAAGCTGCTGCTTTCCCAGGTGCCACCTCAAGGGTCAGCTGCCCGGGAGTTTCATCCCACCCAAAGCTGTGCTCTGACTGCTCCCACAGTCAAGACAATCCCACAGTCCAGGAGAAAATCCACGTCTAAGTCACAACCACAGCCACATCTCCTGCCTCTCAATCAGCTGGGTGACCCACCAGACCTCTTCCGCTCTCATGCAAACACCAACATGAGCAGCAAAACCAAGAAGCCAAAGGTTAAGGAAACATTAGCAGACGGCTTGAGGTCAGATCCACAGAAGATGTTTAGATACCTTAATTCATGTCAAAAACTACCCGGGCTTTTGGCACCTATTTCAGACAGGTCTGAATTACTGGCTTGTTTATCACAATGAACCTTAAGGCAGCAAATGCCAGTTGGCTCTTCTAGATACACGCTGTCTTCTCAAACAATGGTAAAACTGGGAGATCCTTGTACTGGTCTTGTAACAGTCCAGGCAGGAGCAGCCCAGGTAGGTGGGCCAACAAGTACTGTTTTGAAGGTGGACTTCTACTCCTGTCATGGCTGGGATGACAGAGTGCTGTTCATGATACTCTTTCCTAAAGTAATACCCAAGAATACCTATGCTCCAAAAATCACATATTAAATAGAATAGCTTTGGCCTCAGTAGACTTGGAACACATCTCTCATTTACCCTTCTTCCTGGAGGCTGTCCTCTCCACCGTTTCTAGAATGGGCACCTCTGTACTCAAGGGAGAAATGAGCAGACCAATGGGAAATCGCAGCACTATACCAGGAATTGAACTCAGATCATGCTGGCACAGCTCCTCATGAGGTCAATATCACTGACTTCAGAACATCATAGAATCCAGGTCAGAAGGGACCTCAAGGATCACCTGGTCCAACCTTTCCTGGCAAAAGCGTGGTCTAGACAAGATGGCCCAACACTTACTTGATCTGCTCCCAGGTCTTGGTAGCCAAATGCAGGACCCAGAGATCCTTGTAATGATAGAACTGTTCCCCGTTGGGAGATGCAAACTCTCCGCCAAATACCCACAGTTGCCCGCCGGCTGTGGGCACCACTGCTGCCTGCCAGGAGAAGGAAGAGCTTGATCAGACAAGGGCTCAGAAACCAGAGACAGGAGAAATTTATCAGTCAATTGTGCAGCTGTCTCCAAATACCAGAGAGCAGACAAGTGGCAGTGGCCACTGCTGCCTTGCTTGACAACAGCAGCTCTCTGGGGATGAAGGAATGGGAATTTTAAATGCAAGTTACTCATTGTTGAGCACACCTTCCCTATAGCAAACGAAAGTTGGCTGAGGAGCTGGGCTCTTCCCACCTCCTAGCATCTTGAGTTCCAGTTCTACAAATTCAAAACTTGCCTGGGAAGCATCTTAGGATTTAGTTTAACAACAATAGTTCAAATCTTTGTTCACCAAAAGGACACCTCTCCACAGCTAAGGCTCAGCAACATTTCACCCATCCTTTAATCACATAAATAGCATCCTGCAGAAGAGATACTGGGGCTGATGAACTCTGAGCTATGGAAAGAACGGGAGCACTTCCTGCCTCCGAGACACAGCTAACATCCCAGCACCGGGCAGGCAGAGTAATGCAGGGAAAAGGCTTTGGGAAAAGGCCATTAACAGGGCACAATTGCCTTTGCAGGTTTTGTAGATTATAAAACAGCAAACAGTACAGAAGCCAAGCTGCAGCACAAGTCCAAACCTGATGCTTCCCAAGACCTGAAAAGCATTACTGCTCCCTCTGAAAGAAAAAAAAAAAATTAAAGAAAAAAAAAACCAAACAAAAAAGGCCCAAACACAGAAGGAAACACACAGTATTTGGACAAGAGCAGACTGTTACTGCTTTGATTAGGGCAAGCAGCAGACAGCAGAGTATGAAAGGTTTTGCTTTGGTGGGGTTTTGTTTTGTTTTTTTTGTTTGTTTGGTTTTTTTTGTGTTTTTTTTTTTATTCTGCACAGAGTAGCACCAAAACACTGTTGCGATGCAAACTAACAGTTAAAAGCAGGGAGAGAAGAGTAAGACTCTATTTCATTAAAATTATCTGCTTAAGGACTAAGGAAGAAGAAAGGAATCCCAAAAAGGGAACTATGTGACTGTACAAATTGCTTCCTTGACCAGGACCTCTTGGGTTGTTTACACTATAAACAAATTCTTCCACAGTGTTTTTTCCAGGGTACCTATCACAGATCAATATTGGTATAACAGTCTTCAGAAGGGCTTCATTACCTTCCTATCTTTCCCAGCAAACAGCAAAGATTTTTAGCATCAGACACATCACAATGCTCTGGCATAAACCAGCCTATACATGCAACAATTAAATACGTGAGAAAATATGGGGTGTGTTTGCAAGCAGGATTTGTGGGAACATGAAGTTACCTAAACAAAGGGGATACATGCCCGATTTTCACAGGTATCTAGTGCTCAAAAGCTTAAGGGGAAGGTACATACAATAGCCTCCTCATATTTGTGTGTGACCTTTTGAAGAGCTGGTTCGAAATTCATTACATAGCCAAGCTTTTTCTTTAACAACTGACAACACCCATCCATAGCTATTCTCACCTCAGCTCTGTTGAACTGATGTAGTGAAGCCAACGTAACTCAAAACAGAAGATCATGTGTCAGAGACCAGAGATGACAAATAAGACTGAAAACATGCACACACAAACCCACGGACACGCTTCTGTTTACCTTTGAGCTAACGCAGAACACATGTTAAAAATAAAGTCACAAGGAAGACAACAAACCAGTCAACTAATGAGGCTGAACTGTCTCCTGTGCAACTATAATTATCAGACAAAAAACCTTATTGTTGAAGCAAGACTCCTCAGATAGGTTTCTCATTTTATTTCTGCTGTAACCCAGCTGTAGCTCCCTGATGCACCGCCTGCCTGCTCAGTTCAGATTCAGCTGCTAGACAGCCACCTGCTGGCTACCAACACCCTAACAAGCACCTCTCAGCTCCACACCCACAAAGCAACCTCCTCTTCATCTAGGGAAAGGAGAGTTTGAAATCAAGTTCTATTTTTAAGCATCACAAGGCAGCCTAAAAATCGAGTCAGAACCTTTCAATTCAAGAAAGCACACATGACTCAGAGCAAGACTGGCGTTTAGGCAGAGCATAACAAAGGTATGTGAACCTCACCAGGATACTGGATCTTACCAGGAAGGTCTAATGAGCTTTGGCCGTGGGAAGGAAAATAACATTCACATCCTGTATGGCAGCTTTTGAAATGTACCAGTCACCCGGCCACTTGCTGCAACAGGTAAGATAATCTATCAAACAGCTCACGAAGGCCAAAGACCTGCAAAAAATACAAGTCTTTGGTCCAGTTTCTAATTTGCAGGTGTTCACATAAAGTAAACAAACCCAAATCCTTCATCATCACAACCAGCCAGTGACCTTAATGACACAGACACCAGAAAGGTGAATTCTAGGGGACTGTAATGATATCCCAGTGAAAATTTATACAACTTTGTCTACTGTCTTTGCAGACAAAAGAAAAACAGCCCATTTGCCAAGGAAAAAAAATAAAATCACAACCCAAAGGCAGGACACACAGAGTCGGTGCTAGCGGTCCATTGTGTTGTACAGTCGGAACACTTGACAAAGTCCAACTGCTACATCCTAGCAGGGATAATGGGTCTTTCACATTGCTGGAGTGGCAGTATCTGCAACGCCCATAGATATAAGCCTGTGGGCATTAAGAAAATAATCATGCACAGCAACTCTACCATTCATAGCTCTTTAGTAAAATTCAAAGTTATACCCTGACCAGCATTTTGAAAATTCAGTGCCATGCAGCAAAGAGTTCATCTTCAAGAGAAGAGTCTTGTGAGTCCTGCTTGAGTCCTGCCAACCCAACAGATACAACCCCAAATCTTCATTCCACACTTAAGGTTTCCAGAGCCCACCCAGTGATCAGAGAGCACAAGCACCTTGGACAGGCTTGGACAGGCCCCCTCAGCAGAAGAGGTGAAGTGACACCACTAGCAGCCTATTACAGAGAGAAGGCAGAGAAGCCAGAAACCCTCAGGGGCGAAAAAAACCCCACATCCATCTTGAGCACAGCGTTAGAAGCATTCCAACTGCTGCTCTGGCACCCAGTACTTCACCTGGTGAGCACATCGCCTTGGTGGTGGGTTGGGGATCTCTACTTTAGACCAGCTGTTCTTCCGGATGTTGTAAACATACAGTTCGTTATACAAGTACGTCTGTTAGAGAGGAAGAGAAAATACACATCACCACAGCTCTTCGTTGGACAGGGTCAGTCTGTCCAAGTACAGGCATTACCGTGGGTTATCTCTGAGTCTGGGGGAGAAGGAGCATAGTACCAGCTTTGCAAAGCAACAGTTCACCTGCCTCATCGGACAGGGAAGGAGGACAACCACCTCCTCCGCTAGACTGGGAGCCAACAACTTCTTCAGAGTGAACCGCTGGACTGGACTGTTCTTTCCCAAACCCTTGGTTAAGCTTGTGATAGCTCGAGATATGAGGACTTAAGTTGAAGATGTGCAGATTAAAGTTGCCCAAACTGCTGCTCAACTCCAGAGACAGGAACAGCTTAAAGTAGTGAAGCAAGCAGAATTAGTTTAGCACATCACACTGGGTGATCCTAAGGCGGCCAAACATCATTGGCAGGCTTGAGTTTTCAAGCTCTAGACAGTATGTACAACTTCTTAGGGTCTATAAAGACCAGTTTGCCTTCGGGAGCACAACAAACACTAGCAACTTGCAGAAATTCAGTAACAAGAGTGCCCACTTGCAAATATTTGTTACTGTACACTTTTCCAAGGCAGGCAATGCCTTGCCAGCAGCCAAACTGCAGAAGTATCTTGTTTTGAAAGGTAGAAGATAGAGATTCTTTAATAGTTATCAAAAATGAGGGGCATATATGGCTACAATTAAGTCTGGAGAGATTATGAAGCTCTGAAATATTGATGCTGAGACAATCACTCTGACTCCTTAATGGGTTCTAGCATGTCTCCTTCCTGTCAACTGTTCAGGCATGAGACAGTATCGCGGCAGAATTAAAAGGCTATTTTGCTCTCATTCAGGGACAAATACATATTTTATGACTGCTGCCTTGAATTTCACTTCAAATGAGACTCATGCAAATTACAGTAAAAGGCAGGGAGAGGGTAGAATAAAGAAAAAATGGAAGTATACTTTACTTTTTGGCCATTGAAATATTCACCTCCAAAAAGGATCAATTCGTCTTTCTCAGGGTGAGCAGAGAGGGAGCCGTTCAGCCTGCAAAAGAAAGAGGGATGGCCAGAACAGTAGATGTGTAAGAGCCTTGTAAAACTCAGAAGCTTGCAGCCTTTAACTCAGCTAGCACTAGCACCTCTGCCCTCTAGCCACAAAGGTCTCTCCATCATCTGCCAAATTACTAGCCTGTGATGTTCACCCCAGGGCTAAAAACTTCTCAAAGAAATTAACTTCTTAAAAACTTCGAGCAAGATTAATTTGACACTGTCTGAAATCTTCTCCTATTTTAGGAGCACACGTTACACTGTCATTTAACATGCCTTTTGACGTGAGCTCTTGAATTTTAATGCTGGTGTGTCAAGAACAAAAATTAGTTTTATGAGGGCACATAACTATGGGTAGAACTGGACTGTCTCATTCCAACTTATCTGTATCATTATGCTGCAGTCACCACTGGTCATTGCTCATCTGCATACCACCACAGAGTTTTGCACCATGCAGAGACAGATCCCTACCACTCCCAAGGAGGAACTAACTGACCACTGAAACATCCCTGTGAGATTAACAGTAGTGTGCTGACCTGTCCCACTACACCGAGAGGAAAACAGGTATCATGGAGAAAGGCATTTATTCAACAAGCCACAGGAAACAGAAATAGAGAACCAAGAAGCATGTGGACCCCAAGCTGCACTTGATAAAGAGTCTTGTACCTCATAACACATTCTTTTGCCTCTTAAGTCCTTTCAGCTTTCTAGTCCAAATCCAAAACTTCCTCTTAACTTCTATTTTTCCTTAAAGTCCTGTAATCTAACCACGCTTTGCTTCCTTTGTGCTGATGGGATGATTAAAAAGCAGGTTTTGTGGCCAAAAAAACCCCGCTTCTGGTCACTTTTTTAACCAAGGATTCAATATACCAGATATTTTATAACTCCAGATATCAGCTATGCCAGATATTATGCCTTCCACTCTCAGAAAATAACTTTACATAAATACATTTTATTAAAAGCACCATCAACCACTGTGTAAGTGATAGCCAAAGCCTCACACAATCTCTTACCTGGGCGAGGGGGGTGGGCAGGATGACTCAATTACTTGGGTCTTTTTAGCATCTAAACTCTGGAATTCTGCTATCAGGGCTTCAAGATCCTCCTGAAAACAGAAAGCTAGACATGAGTTCCCTGACATGCACGTAGCCACCTGCACACCACATGAAACCAGCACTCACCCTCACAATTTCCCTTTTTCAGAAAAAATGCTCTGCTAAGGTTCGCGTCATTCAACTATAAGAAACAGATGCTGAATACTTCCACATATGCTTTAAGGATTGGTCTCCCCTAAAACACAATTTGCTCAGAAGAATCCTAAAAGGATGGTACGCAAAGTGCATTTAGTGCACACCTGCTATTCCTGCCGCAGAAATACTGCGCAAATCAGCAAATAAGTGCAAATCATTCAAGCCCTAACAAAGTGATGAGCAATTATATGCTACAATCCAGGTAGTCCTCTTCTTTATCTGCAATGGAAAAACGCCTAAATGGAATGGGAAACTCTTTTCTATTCCCAGCTCATAGTGTAGCTGGAGAGAAACCTGCAAGTATTTTTATTCCTTTTAAACTTCTGTCAATTAAAAATAAGATCTGTCTCCAAACTGCAGATATACCGAGCTGCAAAGGCAGAAGTAGGACTGCAGCTAAGGGGAGTTTTTGATCCACAGTCTCTCCTACAATCCCCATTGCTCACCACCTCCCTTCAGTTAACCTTTCTGAAGGTGTGGTCAAAGCGGAGATTTCCAAAATCTGGGGATTTTGCCTCTGCAGCACGGCATCAGCTCTCCCTGCAGACAGAACACGTACACTGGCACCTTCCACGTCTTAAGTTTTGCATTATGCTGGTAAAACCACGTTTTGACCAGGAAAAGGTAGCTGTTTTGAGCCCTAAATACAAGTACCCACCGTAGGAGTGACAGAAACAAACGTTTTCTTTTGCTTTGAAGATGAGAAGAGGATGAGGGAGATGGAAGGCAAGAATGACCCTTAAACTCAATTTTCTTGTCCTCTAGTCACAGACTACTCCAGCTTGTGAGCGATATAGCGAAAACCTTCCTGGTAAGACCTGGTAGGTTTGTCCCCTCTTCCCCTTGAGTGCCCTGGCACACAGGCACTGATGGCTCCGCTGCCCTTCACTACACGCTGACCCGCAAGCGTAAGCACCAGCACCGCTTTTTCACCGGGCCTGCCCTAACACCAACCCGGAAAGTTTCACGAGATGTGCGCTGACCTCTAAACCCCTCCGCCTGCACACCCTGACCTGCGGGCACACAAGGGCATCAACCAACTTACAGCCGCTTGCGTTTAGACACACTCCTTTACTTCCAACCTGAAATACCCCTGTCCCCAACCCACCCCTCCGACCTCCCGTGCCTCCACGTCCACCGCCGGCTTCCCCTTCAGGCCCCGTTTCACAGAACACCCCGAGACCCGCACACAGCCCAAGGGAGCGCCGCAAGGCCCCAGGGGAGGCCCAGGCCGCGCGGGCCGGGGCTACCGGAGCCCCCCGCTCCCGTCCCTCACCTCCTCCTTCTTGGCTCTGCGGGACACCTTCTTCTCCATCTTCGCCGCTGTCTTCTCAGCCCCCTTCCCCTTCTTCTCCCGCTTCCCTTTCTTCCCCATGGCTGAAAGGCCGGGCTAGGCCGCGCGGGGAGCACCGCGCTCGCCGCACAGCTCCGGCCGCCCCGGNAGTCGGTGCGGCCGGCATCGGCCCACCGATCGCCCTCCCGCGGCTATCAGCTCCGGGCCGGGGGAGAGCTGCGAGCAAAGCCTGCCCCGGCCCGGCCCTGCGAGCCCCACCAGGCCGGGGAGAAGCCTTAACGCGGCTCCACATACCCTCTGTCACCCGCTGTCAGTGTCCGGACCCCCTTTGCCTCACGTTCCCATTTATTCCTCCCCTGAGGAGACCGTTGAACCCACAAAATGGCCCCCTCCCCTCACACAAAATGGCCCCTCCCAGGGAAGCGAAGGGCCTAGGGGTCGCCCGAGGGCGTTAGCCAGGCTTGGGGGCAGGCGGCGGCCCTGCGTGAAAATAAAAATGAGTGGCTGGTTGAAAACCTTGGGAATTGGGGGGCTGCACAAGTGTTTTCACTTTCAAGAACAAACTTTTGGAAATGGGGTTTATCCAGGCCAGTCTCAGAGACCTGAGGCGTCAGGGAGCTGAAGGAGATGGCAGGCTGTGCGAGGCAGCTGCTCTTTTCCCTCGATGGTGGGGAAGGAATAACGACAATTTGGCTTTTTATGTGGTGTTTCACACACATGCTGAGCTCAGGTAGAATTTCTGGGAAAATGCCAACTTTGAACGCATAACCAGCACGTACACTGTAAATATCAGTTCAAATACATCTCTGAGCTGTGAGTTTCCTTTCATCCCCCTGCGCTTCAAAATTGCCATTGTGATTGTTTCTCACTCCCAGGGAAGGAGTACAATCATCATATTTTTCACTGAATTCCCACAAAAACCTGCGTTGCCTAGAAGCAGGGTGGTTTTCATCACTGTCCAAACCACCGCCTAATCCCAAACCAACAAGGATATCCACCAAAGGTACAGCTCAATGCCCACCAAATTAACCCAAACATCCAGTACGAGCTGTGGAAATTGCAGGACGGATCCTATCCTTTGAACGTCCGCCTACACTTGAACCTCAGATCTTGGAAACACAGCCCCAAAGCACAAAGGGAAGAGCTGGGAAAATATTTTGAGGTTGCAGACAATGTACATCCTGACCAGCGTTTTGTTTGTCTGCTCGTTCCGAAAACATTGTGGTTACAACTAAAGCTGCAGCGTGTCAATGTTTATGCACAGGAAGCGAACAGAAAGCTATGGAGAGACCAGGTCAAGTGAGTGGGGCAATTTCTCAGCCAACATAAGATGCAGGAGCTCTGCCGAGTTCCCTGGCGCTACACACAAGCTAGGAAGTCTCCCTGCTGCTTCTTGGTCATTAACCTCGAAAAGACACCAGTGTGTGAAAACACATCCCCTCCTGATGTCCACAGGAGTTTGGTCACCAATTCCTCTGGGGGCAGATCGTCTTCTAACTCTTTTTAGGGGGACTTTGAAATGAAGAAGGCTGCATCTTTGTAAAACTCTGGAAGTCTTCACCAGGCATCGGTTTACTGTGGGAGCAAGGAATCTTTCACCTCCTGCACACCCTATTCCACCTGCCCCCGTTTGTATTGCCCTTTTTGGTGATGCATCTTTCGTGGTTATTTCCATATCCGAGTGAGCAGAGATCCTCAGCTCTGTGAGCTCAAATTGCAGTCTCAAAACTTTATTTTCCATCTTTCTGAGCGTCGTTTCAGATGTTCGGGGTCATTTGGAGCTAGCCACCACATGGGGAACTGCGTGGGGTAGAACATTCTTGATGTGAGTTCTTTGATCTCTTGAACTATATAGTCTGGTTTCTCATGGTTTTATGTGAAAAAAGAGGATGAAAGGACAAGGAAAACTTTGCACTGCACTTTGAGAATACAAAGCACAATATAAGCATGAAACAGGGCATGAAATTCTCAGGGATAAATATACCCCTGCTCCACCACGGTGTAGAGATCCTGCTGTAGCAATGATGGTAACTGTTAAGAGATGCATCTTCCTTGAAGGGATCTGATGGACACCTTGACTGTATAGATGAGACTAAAGATTGTGCCATGAGAGCACCAATGCCCCAAAACATGAATTTAAGACTCAAAAACTGTCTAAGGTGAGCTCTGTTCACAGGCTTCCCATCACCCTGAAGGGGAAAGGCCGCTCCACATTCCCACACGGCGTGCACGGATGTACTCCTACACGTTCACACAAACATCTTCACCCAGCTGGCAGACAGATGTGCGCTCCCAAACAGGGCCGAGTTCAGGCGCACGCACACATGCTCCCACGCACAGATGTCCTCACACTCTCGTTTCTGTTAAGTCTCAGGTTTTGTTTCCGCTTTGTTTTGAGAAACACAGCATAAGCTCAACTTTGCCTGTGTTTGCACATTTCGCTCTACTGCTCTGAAGTCGTCCTATACTGTTATATCTGGCAGCCCGTCTCCAGTTCTGACCTATACAAAGAGCACGTGGTTTTGCTCTGTTATTTTTTTATAGTCTGGAATATGCTCATTCAACAGGATGGTAAATCCAGCTGTATCAGCAAAGTAAAGAATAACAGACATGAAAGCTTCAGAAAATACTCAAAAGCTTTTTCCCACAAGTCTTCTTTGTGCTCTAACACTTGATTTATTTTTCCCGTGTTAGTGCTTTCTGAAGCCAGTAGCAAGGAAGGAATTAATGACATAGATTAAGCGGCAGGACATGCTGACAGCACAGTAACTAAATCAACCAAAATGGATTGCAATTGTAGGATGAGCTGGTGTGTTAGAGTATACTGCCACTGGCTTTATAGAAAGATGAGAATGAAGATAAACAGAGTTATCTGTGGGGCTGCTGAGTGGGGACCACTTCAACCACGCTGGGATGCACCACACTGGGATTTTGGCGTAGGCCTGTGGAGCGAGAGGAGAGCGCTGCGAGGGAACACAAAATAACATCAGCGTAACACCCGGGAGCACCAGTGTGTCGGAGAAGATTTTGGAAGTTTGTTGGGAGGAGGGACAGCTGGATTCAGCAGGCTGAGGGCTCTGAGTGCTGCATGTGCCCTGGGACACATCAGGATGCCCAGGAAAAATTACTTCCTTTAAACGCTCTGTGGTGTATAACTCATGCAGGAGAGCTTCATCACATAACAAGACAAAAGACAGATCCCTACGTGTCGTTCAGGCTCAGACTGCAATTTTCCTCCTCTGCACATGTAAAATCGGGAGGAGAAAATCACAAAAACCACCAAAAACTGCCGCCTTGGGCTCTGGTGACAGCGTTTCAAAGTCGCTTACCTCCAAAGGCAAATACAGCTGAGGGTCAAGGAGGAGCATATGCATAGCCAAGGCTCATTTTCGAAAAAGTCCCTCAAATCAGCAAGTCTGGGGCTTTGTCCTGGCCGTGCTCACAGTCCAGCAGAGGCCCCTCGGCCCCTGCAGATGCTTGTAGCACCTGAAACTGGATTCAGACCAGGCAGGTGGCTGCTGCAAGTCAGCAGCAGTACTGTCCTCCATTCAGGCTCATTTATAACCAGAAGCTGATAATATCTCATGGACATTCAATTGGCTTCCTGAATTTTCTGTTTTGAAATTGGTGCTTTAATATCTTGAAAACAGAGGAAGCAGAGGAAGGCAGAGGCTTCCCTGGAGGGAAGTACAAAGTGTGGCTTTATTCAGATACAGATCCCAAGGGACATCAATCTAAATCTATCAGCAAATTGTCACACCTGAAGCCACAAATCCTCAGTGAATCTGTGAAAGCCCTTACTTTTGCCATTCCAGTGGGACTTCATTGGGTTTTCTGTCGTTTTGAAAAGAAAACTGCAGAGAAATAATTAAAAAAGCAAGACAGAGCAGGGGAGTGGCTTAGAAAGTCCCATTTCTGATCATTAATAATGATGCAGTAATCTTACATATTCTAGATAAGGATGTTACAGCACTCTGGTGTTATAGCACTAATTATTAACATCAGTACCAGTAATAATGAAGATGGCAGCTCCAGTTAACATATAGAAAACACCTGCAGGTGAAAAAAACCACGGACATGGTAAAATAAATTGTCACTTGAATCCACCACTGACCTACAACAAATAAGTAAGAATGTCTCCACCACTGACCCAGAGCAAATGAGCGTGCCTCTCCCCTCTCCGAGCTCAGGCTTTAAAGGCAGATGCTTCCATCTAAGCACTAAAATGAGCAGCTAATGCCTAAAATAGTAAGTTTGGTTTTGGCATCAAAGTGCGACCCTCCACACCATATTTCTGCACGTGAAGCTTGCCCAGCCTGGCTGTGCTTGCTTTGTTTTTAATGAATTTACTCACAGTCAAAGTGCCCGGACGAGAAGCGTAGCAGATAACAGAGCAGGAAGTATTAATATGTATTTCCTGCTGTAATGTTTCATTCTTCAGCATCACGCCAGGCTCACTTGTGGGAGATGGCTCTAGGTGTGAAAACAAGGTCATTTTGCACAAGCACCAGTTCTAGCCTTGAAGGTGGAACAGAGGCGCCTTCTCAGGGTAGTAAAATATCCAGCTCAGTGATCAGGCTGATCAGCATTTTAAGGGTGGCTGTGTATTGGGAAAATTCTACACTTTCTGATTTGTGTAAAACAGCTGAAACTGCCGACCAGGGTGAGGAGTGACTCCTGATTGCCTTGTACTGCCAAGGGATCCTGTTGATGGGGCACGCACCTTCTCTTCCAGCGAGCAGCGCAAGGCTGAGAAATTATTATTTCAGCTGTTCGCTCTGAACAGCTGCCCCGTGAGAAAGGTCTGCTCCCACCACTTACTGAACATGTCTTTCCAATTTACCACCAAGCTGATAAGCACCAGAATACAGAAATTCTTTTCAAAGAAAGGTTCTGCTAACTTAATACAATGGCATGTGCACGCACGCATATATGAGTAAGCACAGGAGGACAGGACTCTTGGAGGATTTACTGTTTTCATGCTATTCAAGTCAGCCTCTGCAAACTTCCTCGTAAAGCAGCCGAATTCTTCTGAACGTGTCACTGCCTTCTTTTGCTTGTCCTTTTTCAGACATCACGGATTGCTGCAGGGACTGGTCTTTGCCTCCGCTATTTCATCAGAGCAGCTTTGGGGATGGTATTTCAAGTGTGTACGGTGTCCACGGTGTCACTGAGCCATGGCAGTATTTACCAGCCCAGCCTTGAAGCTGTTCCTGATTAAAATGCTGCAGCAGCTGCACAGAAAATCTCTGTCCAGCTATTGTCACGTCTTTCTCTCACATTGGCCCCCATCAATCTGTTCGAGTCAGTGTGCCAGTTCCCCGAACAGCGATGAGAAAGCAGAAATCTTACATTGCCTTTATGTCTGTCCTGGATCTTCATTAATTAGGCTAGTGAACCATTGATGAGGCTACCTAAGCTTCTTTAGAGATGCTTAATCTTCACAGGGTTCACGATATCAGGGATGGAGTCTGGCTGATACCAGCTGACACTTTTTCCTTACCCGTCATCAGGCTTGTTTTGCTCTGTTCCTATTTTATTTATGAGCGTTTAGATATTTTTCCACTCATTCATGTACAAAGGTGATGCAGAAGCCAATCTTTGCCAGTCATTGGCATCTTAAATGCCGGTGTCATTGCCCAGGTCCCTGGCTCACCTTGTCCTAGGGTCAGGGGTTTGTAGAGAGGTTGGGTCCAAGAGCACAGTTTGGGGCTCAGCCACATTCACAGCGCCACAGGTATCTTCGAATCCGCTTTGTCGTTTCTAAAGAGAAGTATAAATAATTGGGTGAATCAGGTAGAAAAGCAGTGAGTAAAAGGAAACCCCAGAAAGCCTGGGATGAGAAGTGAGGTCTGACTAGGAAAGGTCACATTGCTCATAAGAGCAAAGCAGGCAAAAATACCTTAAAATCCCCTGCCCTGCTGTACACCACCGTTTCCCCCCCCCCCAATTATTCAAATTCTAAGTCTGATGCAACCCAGACTGGAATGTAGTAAGACTTGTAATGGCTTTCCTGTCCCACCAGATGTCAGCTCCTCTGCAGAGAAGGGCCCTGAGCCGGCTCCCACCGCACCATGCTGCAAGAATTGCTGAGACGTTGCATCATCTGCGGAGGTGCAGAGCTCTTGCTGGTGGGAAACAGATAACCAAGCCCAGGGCCAGGCTTCGGGATGCCAGAGGAAAAGCAGCACAATGTACTCAGGTGAACGGAGGTTGTTTAGGTGAAGAAATCCTCTGTATTTCAGTTTCGCCAGCTTTCACTGATTCAGGTAGTGCCTCCTCTTCTTAAATCCTCAGGAATTAGGTGACAGAGAAAGCGGTTCCAGCGGGAGCTCAGTATTAATCCGATGTTTTTGCTTGCCTAAGAACAAGTCCAAGCACATTTGTTTCACCCAGGGAGACTTACTCTGCCGTGAGGTGCCTGAACAGCCCACGCTTGGTTATTGAGATACACCATCTCCAGAGCCGGAGCGTGCAGTGGGGCTTCCAGGTGCTGCTTTCTCTTGGACGCAAAGAACTGGCCACTGCATACGGTTATCAGTCCTGTTTTCCCTCGGTAGGCAGATACAAGTTTACTTAAAAATAATCAGTGCTCTATTAACACCCAGCCAACACTCAGTTCCCATTACAAATACCTTCATCACAGGATCTCAGAATATTTGAGAGGAGATTTCACTTTAATGGAGAAGGAAACACCAGCATCATGAGGCAAGTGATATCCCCAGTACTATGAAGGCAGGCTGTGGCAGAGCAGGGTTTAGTATCTCGCCTGGCTTTTGTTGCAATCACCAGGCTAGATACAACGCTCTCATTCAAGTGCTCTCAAGCACCAGTTTTCCTCTGTCTTTCCTAAGGGAGCACATCAACCTGGTGGCTCACTCAGCTTGCTCTCAAGGGGGGAGACCTTGTAGTGATCTCATGGCAGGCAGGGTGAGGAGGCTGGCTTATATATTAGCAGAGAAAGATTTCATTTAGACGTTAGAGAAAACTTACTGACTGCCAGGGTAGTGAGACATGAGAACAGACTGTCTGGGGTGGCTGTGAAATTTCCAAAGACATGTTTAAGACCCTGTGAGGCCAATGTTGGCCAAAGATAGTTGGAGCGAGTCGACCTGCCTTGCAGCGAGAGTGGACAGGATTGTTTCTCACTGTTCTCCCATGCCAAACAATTTCTTACAGCTGAGGAGGTAAAGGACAGGGACTGACCCTTAGTGTTTGTTTTTTACCTACCTCAGCCCTGGTAACAGTGAGATCGATTAAATTAATTCTGTTTTGTCTTCACAAAAAGCCACTGACCCCGTCCTGATGGGTGAGTAGGTTTTTCCACAACTGATTGGCATTTGCTTTTCCTGGTAGTGCTGTGACAGCTATTGGGATCAGATTATTTACTTACTGCTGTACCTGCTGCTGTCACCTTGATTCGACAAGGCTTTACCAGTCTGAGCAATGCACTGTGGAGGGATTTGGTATGTAGTGCTCCAGTTCCGTCTGGTTTTGTTAGCCCGCCAGTAAAGATAGCTCCATACATCCCTTATCGTACTAAACATTTACCCTCAGGAAACGATGACACTGGCAAGATTCCTTGTGGTTTTGCGAAAGAAAAGAAAATATTTGCTCATTCTCAATGGCTTAAAAAGGTACACTTGGGTATATTAACAACTTTCGTGAGCAGAAATGTTCTCCTAAAGCATTAGCCTTTAGGAGAAGGAGCTGCTGTAGTGGGGTCTGTGCTTTGGTGTGATTGTGCGCGTTGTGGTGGGTGTGAGAAACAGTGCATGGAGCAGGAGACATGGGAGACGTGTGCGCCACGGTTGCAATTATATTGAGTTGCCTCTTTCTCACCCTTCCCTGTGAACCCTCCGAAACTCAGCAAATGCTCTAGAGTTGGTTATCAATTTAGGGGCCATGAAAAAGTAGATGAAAGTTTCTTTTTTCCTTTCAGCAGAACACCATGTGTCATCTACAAAGCCCACCACCATATCACTGTACTGTTCTCCTGCATTGACTGTTTGGATAGAGTCATACTCCAGCAATTAGTATCATTTAGTTTCTATGAGATGATATCACATCCACTTCTGAACATGTTTCAGGGTGTTTTTATAGACATGATGTAATAGGTGATTGTCCCATATCTGTCTATCTATCACTGACTCGCTTTTTAAAGAAAAGGTTTAATTTTAACCTCAAGCTGCAGGCTTAGTGAAAATAATATCCGTTAACAGTTTTTCTATCTCTGTAACGTGTACTGTTTCCTCTCAGAAATAACCATCTTAGTTTCCTGGCCTGTGATGTCATTTCTCTCTCTAGAAAAGAAAGAGTCACACAGCAAGGCAAAAACCAGATCTTGGCGATGTGTCACAGTGGGCTTTTTTCTGTGCTGTTTGAACGGAAAGCATAGCTTTATTATGAAGATAACCACATGAAAAACAATCTGACATGCCACACATGATCCATTCTGCTGATGAAGCAGATGGGAATTCGGTCCCATTTGAAAACCAATATTTACTCTGATATCTGCTGCTTGCTTTGCAGCGCTGTCTGGCAAGGATCAGGAGTGTAAACTGGGTTTCTATGGTGGCTGTTGACACTCGGGCCAGCTTCATGCTTTCCCACAAGATAAACTGTCACATTACGGGACCAAAGTGAGAAGCAACCCAGCCGCACAAGGGAGGGAGTAGGATCGTGGCCGGGTGCCTGGGACCGGTGGGCTGCAGGATGCCCCTTCTGGTGCTGTTGCTCTTGCCCAGGCTGTCCGCACACCAGGCAGCGGGAGTGGTGGGTTATACTCCCATGCAAAGGGCCAGCTCGGAGCAGAGGGCTGGAGCACCTCTGCTGCGAGAACAGGCTGCGAGGGTTGGGGCTGTTCAGCCCGGAGAAGAGAAGGCTCCGGGGAGACCTTATAGCGGCCTTCCAGTACCTAAAGGGGGTCTACAGGAAGGATGGGGAGGGACTCTGGATCAGGGAGTGTAATGATAGGGCATGGGGTAATGGCCTCAAACTGAAAGAGGGGAGATTTAGATTAGATATTAGGAAGAAATTCTTTACTGTGAGGGTGGTGAGGCACTGGAACAGGTTGCCCAGAGAAGTTGTAGACGCCCCATCCCTGGAAGTGTTCAAGGCCAGGCTGGACGGGGCTTTGAGCAGCCTGGTCTAGTGGGAGGTGTCCCTGCCCAGAGCAAGGGCGTTGGAACGAGATGATCTTTAAGGTCCCTTCCAACCTGAACCATTCTGTGATTCTATGATTCTGTAATACAATCGCTCTTTCCTGCTCTCCAGGTACAAAGTGACAGACCAGGACAGGCACCAGGAGGGAGAGCGGGACACTGGGGATGTATTTGTGCAATGCCAGCTGCAGAAGCTGCCCATTCCCTTCTGCTGCCTTCATGGACAGGCTCCTCCTGCTCACTTGTGGCACTGGGGGGTGCTGGTCCAGTAAAAGGGTACAGGTATTTCAAGACACCATGAAATAAAGATGCTGCACAGCTCACACAGGGCAGTGAGTCCTGTACCACACCGCTGGCACGGGACATCCAGCAGAGAGGTCTGCCAGGAAGGTCATTTCTTCTGCACAGAGCTGTTAGCTCATGTGAGCTGTATTACAGCTTTTTATCAGTGGGAATCAGTACATATCAGACAAATAGGTAACAAAGCAAACTGGCGATGCTCTGAACTGCAGAGCAGCTACCAGGAGAGGCTGACGGCTGTCCCCAGGCACAGACTTGCCTGGCGAAGGGCTCAACTGGAGGCAGGCATGGGCTGGTGCTGGTGTTCCTCATTCCTACCAAATCCCTCACCTTTATCCACTGCACCTGGAGGGCAGCGGGGTTTGAACAAGCCGGTGGTTATTTGTTGGGGAGAGGCAGCGAGCCAAGCACTGCCTGCGCCCGAGGCCACGAGGGGAACCTCACCAAACCCGGTCGGGGAAAATCCTTTAGCTCCAGGTGGTAACTCCATCGGTCTGAACACATGAGGAACTTTACCCCCGCCGTGCAGGGAGCTGGGACTGGTTGGCCTTTGAGCAGCAGTATTCAGAGCCCTTCGCTTCCCAAGGTGCTGCAATCCAAACTGAACAGTTGTGGCCCAATTCCTCCTGCCACCCCTTTGGGGTTATTTGTACAGGGGAGGATTGCCAGCTCCTCTGCCTGCCCCACCACCGAACCACGCAGCTGGCAGGGAAGCTCTTCCCGACGTGCCTTCTGCTCTTTGATCTTAATGTAGGATCAAAATCCCTTTTTCATTTCAGGTCAATTTTCCTCTTTGTCTCCAATTCCCCATCTCTTCCCAAGCCCTGGTTCCATCACACCTGGCTGGAGTTAACCAGCCTTGAGATTAATCTTGTCCTTTCATCTCCATGCTATTTTCTCGGAGATGGATGAGGAGTTTCCCCCATGTCTGTGGTTTCTTTCCAAAACAAGCCCTGAGAGGGTTTGAACATGTGGCCGCCGCGGGTTGCCGGTTGTAGCTCCCCATCCCAGCAGGGTTTTGGGGGTGAGGATGCAGCAGGTCAACCCTCGCAGCACTCGCGTCGATGCTTGGAGCAAACCGCCCCGAAACACCAACGCAGCACTCGCCCCACCGTGATTTGCAGCAGGACCAGGACCGGTGCTCTGGGAGAGCGTGGCACACAAAGCAGGGCGTGCAGCTCCACAGAAAGGCTGGAATTCCTTTAATAAGGGCAAGGAAAATCAAATGAAAGCATCCTTCCCTGCCTAACCCCCTGCATGAATCAACAGAGCTGACTTCAGCATCCAAAAGCGCTCAGGCTGAAGCCTTTTTCCTAGCGCACAGGCGGAGAACAGGCCGCAACAAGCAGGTGGTTAAATCACTGATAGTTGCTGTAAATTGTGTTTCTGCCGGCGATCTTGTTCTGCAGCAAAACGGCCCATTTCTGAGACACCGTTACAGCTCTACGCTGAGCCCCCTCATGGCTGCTGGGTTGAGCATAAGGCTCCTTTCCTGCAAAAAAAGAGCCTCCTGCGAGGAAGGAAGCAGAGCCCCCAGTTTCAAATCACAGAAGCATAGAATGGTTTGGGTTGGAAACCTTAAAGATCATCTCGTTCCAACGCCCCTGCCCTGGGCAGGGACGCCTCCCACCAGACCAGGTTGCTCAGTTTCGAGGGAAGACTGAGCAGAGCTCTGTCCCTGTGGGCACCTTCCCACCCTGCAAAATGGCTCGAAATAGCTGCGAAATGGCTCGAAGTGGCTCCTGCCGTTTTCTTCTGATGCAACAACCCTCGGTAGGGCCTTGCATCAGACACGGAAGGGGCTGCGAGCCCATGGCCAGAACTAGGCGGGTGTAAAAGTCGTTTTGCAGGCTTATTTTTCTGTGCTGAGGGCAGGGAAGAAATCCAGGTGGCATTTGACCCACATAGCAGGAAGAAAATCCCAGAGAGAATATTTTGCAAGATTTTTGGCTTTATCTCCTTTGACTTGGGTGCAGGAGGTTCTCTCAAATTCGGCTTAATGAGTAAGACAGACAAAGGTGTTTGACCTTTGCTCAGCAGTGATAGCACCTGCTCAGAAACTCCACGGGGTACTAGAAAAAAAGACAGACTATTTTTGCTGAAGTTTTCTATGTTTTAATTTAAAGTATTAATCTTAATTAAACAAGGAAAATAATAACAAAAAAAAAAAGCTAGAGAGCTTTGAAGCTTTCTATCTAGGTAATGCCAGGCTTCTATTTTTTTCTAGAAAATATTAGTGGTATATGAAGAAAACAAATATGAACAAGTGACAAAAGGATTTTTCCATCTCCAAATGTTCCTTCTAAAAAACAAAAAGGTGACCGGCAATGGTCATTCTTGGTTACTCAGAGGGTCTAATCAAGACTGGGATTATTGCGGCTTTAAACGGCTTTCTTCTAGAAACTGCTATTTTTATTTTGAAGCAATTATTTTCTCTACCTGAGGAAGGCCTGTCCAATTAGCAGCTCCTCAGCCCAGCCCTTTCCCTGGGGCTGCTTTCTCAGGTTCCTGCTCTCCCCCAGTGCCCAGGCTGTCTGCAGCCAGCGCCGATTTCTGCAGTCATTGCACAAACCAACGTGTCGCGTGAGAGCTTAAACTCTTTACATTGTGGAAAGCCGGGGCCTCTTTGAAAAGACTATTTCAAGCAACTTTGTCGATCTGGATATTTATTTATTTTTTTCCCCCTAATGTAAACACAACGTTGGCAAACGGCTAAATACCATTTAGCAGGAGCAGCGCCGCGGACGGGCGGACAGGCGGCAACAGCATCGTTAGGAGACTGCAGTTATCAGCAGGGAGCTCAGCCTGGCGCGAGCGTTCCCAGCCCTGCAAGTTCATCAGGACATCTGGAAAATCCGCTCAAGATCCCAACGACCAGCTGACTTCACACACGCGAGAAATAGTGAAACAGTGAAAAGGTTGCAGTGCTCAGCGTGTCGGGCAGCTTGTAGTCACCGAAGCGTGTTCCCTTTGGGTCCCTGAGGCATACGGTGGCTTTTCCCTTGATCCAGCCAGCTCCCCCCAGCAGTGCCCACGTCCCAGCGACTTGCAGGCAGCTTCCACGGCTGCCAGTGCCTGGCAGCGGGGCAGGACGGGGGGGACTGCCAAGTCTGGGCATCCTTTTCAGTTCTTGCAGTAATGTCTGCAAACTGAGCTCCTCCTTGCCCGTCTTCGGCTGACGGGATCTCCCTGTGGCCGCACAACCGCCTCCCCCCCAGCTGCTGTTGATACAACCCCAAAACATGCAGCTTGATTTTCTCAAGATGTAGAAAGATTACATGTACTCTTGTTTTTATTATTTACGTGCAATTGGTCTGCTGACTTTTGTTTAATGTAAGCCAGGGCCAGCAGCAACCTCATTTCAAGTCCTTGCAGGCCCAAATGTGTTTTGCATATCATTTATCCTTGCAGGGCTTCAGTCCCTATCGACTGAGCAGGAGCTTCGCCACTCGCCCTTCTCCTGGCAGAGGTAACGCATTCCCTCCAGACATTGGTTTGGGTTCTTGTTTTTTTTTTCCTTTAACTAATCTATAATTCTTGCAGCAATGCTGCTCTCAGGTAAAACATGCACCGGCACCTCCGTGCGGCTCGTTACACCACAAAACCTCCCGAATACCTGAGATGCCCAGACCTGATTTATGAGCTCTGCAAAGCCAAAGGCTCGGAGGGACGAGCTCTCCCGCCCTCGCAGCACGCAGCGCTTACACAAGGCGAGGAGCCGCATGGGGAGAGGGGGGAGCCCGTGATTTTCCAGGGCAAGTTAGAGCAGAAATCGCCTCACTGAAATCCAGAGCCGGGCTCCTGCAGACATCGACCAAAGCAGAAAACTGGTCCAAAGTGGAGAACGCGCTCATGTTCCCACCGTGCAGTTATGCTTTTCGGGTTTGTACAGGCGTATTGCCACGTCCTTAGAATTTGCTTATGGCGCTTAGCGCGCACAAAGCTCTGTGCCTTTTATTTTTATTACTCATTTTTATGATAATACTGTTGACTGCTCTGGAGGCTACGAGATTCATAACTTGATGCTGTTACAGACAGTACCTCATTTTCAGAAGTCTGGAGAGGTCTTTAATGGTACCCTGCTCATAGCTTGCTTTGGACTGTGCAAAGAGCCTGGCACAACGTGTAGACAGAAAACATGGTGCAGAGGACATATAAAGACCTTCTGCTGGTCTGCTCTGCCGTGGACAAATGCGTCCCTACCCACCGAAGCTGCTTTGCAACCTGTGCGTGTCCCTGCCACTGCCGGCGATGTGGTCTGGCTCTGAAGGACACGGTGACAAGTGATGACAAGCCACGCCGAGGAGCGTGGGGAGGAGGATGGGATCCTCGAGCTGCATCGGTTCAGTGCTTATTGCCCTGGCTGCAAAGGGACGGCGGGGAATCCGTTCCAAAAGGAGGTGTTGAAAAGAGCTCTTAATACAAAAAAAAGAATTAGTTTTCTTACGTAATCTGTCATCCTGCCTGTTTCCGTTGTCTCAGTCCCTGTCCCTCTCCCCGGCATCCTTGCCCTGCTCAGCGCCTTGCCAGCTCCATCCAAACCGGGCTGCCGCTCGGCTCTGTGCTGGCCAACACCGCTGCCACGGCTCCCGGTGCTCATGGTGGGTAATTGGATTGTGCTGAAAAGGGCTTTCAGCTAGCCCAAATCCGGGGACGAGCTCCCCGAGGCAGGTCTTTAACAAGACCGAGGCAACAGGTACATTTTCTGCTCCAGCAAACCTTGTCTGCAAGCTGACTTTTTGGGGACAGGGTGGTGGCAGAGCTTTTCACGTGAGCACGAGCTGCCCTGCACGATGGCCCCAGAAGGACAGTGTCTGAAGGACAAGTGAGTTAAATTAGGAAAGAGAGGCTCAGGCAAGAAGAGCTGTTATTTCTTGCTTCCCTGGGCTCCAATTCGGTGTAGGGATCCAAATGTGAATTTATCTTTCTCGTTGTGCAGCTTGCATGAAGACCGGGGAATTTCCAGCACTTACTGCCACATCTGATTCAGGCAGCGCTTTTTATCCGTTCTTAGCAGGTGGGCAAGATCGGTCACAGCTGGGGAAACTGAGGCACAGCCAGGCACAATGGTGGTTGGCTGGAGGAGACCCCAGACCTCCAGGTGTCCCCTCCGACCACACCACTATCCCCTGTGCCATCCGTACCCAGTGGGGGGGATGACAGTCTGAGTAGGCAGAAAAATTGCATATTCAGTAAATATGCAGAAAAAACCCACCTTTTAGTTGTCTGTAAAAAAATCCCTCTGTTGTATTTCAAGGTCTGGTAATCAGGGGGTTGGAGGCATCCTTCTGTTAAAGATCTACAACACCCACTCTTCTCTAAATCCAGTGTCGCTGAGCTCTGACGCCTTAAATAGGTCTCCAGCAAAATCAGGACAGACTGCCACGTTCTGAAGAGATTCCTTTGTTTCGTGGCTTTTGTACAACCGGTGAAATACTAGCAACTTCTCTTTTCTTAAAGAAAAAAGACTTCCAAGCAGAACTTCCATTGCTTCAATACTAAGGGGACAATTTTGTTGTCGGGTGTATTTTGCTGCAAGGAAGTTTGTCAACATCAATTCTCCTTTTATTAAATTTCCTCATACCCGTATCTCATTTTTGGTGTATTAATTTACCTGCCTCAGAGGATCCCTTTATTAGCTCTATCCACAATTCCTCGTCAGCTCCTTGCTTTCTTTTACGTTTGCAGCCTTGAAGCAGTTCCCAGCCCGTGTCACACCCCACCCTTAGTGGCTTCTTCCCAACCCAAACATATTTAGTGCCTTTCATCTTTTGCACAAATCTTCAAATAAACAACTGTTTTATTGCTTTTTGCTGGGCTTGCCTCCAGCGTGCAGAGGCATTTCTATCTGCTGCTCCAAGGGCTCATCCTTCCTTGGTGGCAGACCCCCGCGCCTGTCTCCGTGCCACTCAAACACAGAGGCGCTCCTGCGTTTGGGGAGAAAAAAGTCATGGTTTTGGTTCGAGGGAGGAAAAACATCAGTCTCGCTGCCTGTGTGTCCTCCAGAAGGGCTGCGTTCCCACGCCTGCCCCCCCCATCACCACTGCCACCTCCAGCCGTCAGGACAAAAGACCAGCAGCCGCAAGACCGAAGCTGGGGAGATGGGTCTAGACAGCTCGGTGCTGCCTGGGGACCGCGCTGGCTCCACATGTGGCTCCCATGCAGTGAGCCCTTCCCGGGCAAAGCCCAGCATGAAGCTTCCTCTACCACCGTGGGGCTTCCTCTGCCACCATGGATGCATCGACATTCATCTGGAGATGAAGGCACAGCTGCCACAGCGGCACCAAAGGAAAGGACAACTTGGGGCGAGCCAAAAGCCAACACATGGCCGAAGGACCAGCTCTCCAGCAGACATCCGTAATGATCTTTAAAGGAAAACTCATATGAAACATGAGGTCTGATCCCTTCCCAGGTTTGCCCTTCCAGCCTCAGCCTCACGAGGGTAGTGCTCCTTGAGGCTGGGGCTGCACCCGGGCTCCTGCAGTTAATAACAAACCCTTTTATCTGAGCTTTTCTTGAACTTCAACGCACACATAAAAGTTGTCTCGACAGCATCCCCTGACACTGAGTGCGTGATTAACTCTGCCGTGTGCGATAAAACACTTCCTGCCTTTGTCTCGGGCCGTCCGCCTGAGCGCTCCCCCGGCGCTGGTGGGACCTCCTGCAGCCCTGCAGCCCCCAGCCCCGCTGGGGTGACCCGACCAGCCCAGCCCTCAGGACAGGCACATGGGGTGACATTACATAGCGTCATTGGATTTTTTCTTTTTCATTCTCTCTTTCTAACACTCGTCTCATCTGCAGTTTTATTGCCCTGCCGGGAGATCCCTCGCTGTAGTCAACTTTATATTTGATGAGCCTGAAAATGGTCATTCTCCAGGAGATTTTGGCACCCCTGTCCATCTCTTTTTCCAGATCGTGTGTGCTGGACTGGCCTGAACCAGGAAAGGATCCACATGCAAGCTCTGCAGACCACCTCCCTCCACTGTTGACTACTTCAGCCAGTGCTTTCGCTTTCCCAAACTGAAATTAATTCCTTCTTTCAAACCCCGTGGGAAGGTCAGTGAGAGATGAACCTGCTGAAGACCAAGGATACGGGGCACTGGAAGCTTGGTGGTCTGGGGAGGACTGACCTCCCTGTACGAAAGCTGCGTGTTTCTCCCCAGGATGCTCTTCTCCATCTCTCTGCTCACTTTATCCTCTGCAACAGCTTCTTGCAACCAGTCTGGGCTACTCCTGAACCCAGTACCTGTACCAGCATCCCGTTTGCCACCTCCCGTACTCCGGGCATCGTTGTGCGGCAGGTTGCACGCACCTGCTGGTACCACTTAATCTGATCAGGGACGCTTTGCTGCTCTTGAAGGCCTCTGAATCCCACCGCTGGAGCTTTGCTCCGAAACACGATGCTTCATCTGGCAGCAATTCCTTGGGCTGTCTCCCTGTGAAGAAAGGCTCCAGCATGGGAACTTCTCCAAGCAAGCCTTTAGCAAGCACGGATGCAAATAACTCATCTCGTTTCTGTGCTACTGCCTTATCTGTCTGCTAAAGCGCTTTGCAGCACAGCGTGGGGCCCTCTGCCTCTCTGGCCGGCTTCCTGCGGGCGTCACAGCCCTTCTCCCACTTGTGAATGTACTGTTGACTTGTCTTATTGAGATTTTATATTTAATTTGCCAGAGTTTATTCTCTCCTCTGTTTTCCTTCTTTGGCCACAGCTGTCACTTTTTGAATGATCTCTTTTAAATCGCTAATGGCACAGGCTATTCTGCTGTTTAGCCCTGCTGGCTTTTGGAGATGTTTTTCTTAGATTACTCTAATTCCTCCACTAAGTGTCTCTAATGCCATACCGGAGAGCCTCCCTGTCTCTTGTTGCACACATTATCCTTTTAACTGCATTCTCATTTCTGCACCTTTAACTTCTTCCTTTTTTTTTTATTCCTTATTTCTTTCATTCTATTATTCTGTCCTTATATTTGAAGTTAAATGTTACGGTGGTAGCTGGGTTTGGTCTTAGAAGGACGTTGGGCTTGAGCATGTAACACTGCACGTTCTCTCTTCCAGTGTTACTTTCTGGAAGAGTAAATCAGGAATTGCCTCTTCCTCGTGAATTCTCTCATTGTTCAAGGCATCAGTTGACTGTAGCACCTAAAATTCAGTATGAAATTTGTGTATAACGTCTATTCAGCCTATGTAGGCATCACTGAAGTCTCCCTTTACTACTGGGTTTTCTTCACAGCCTTCCTAAGCTCCATTAGCATTTCATGCCCATTTCTTCCACTTGGGAGCTGGGGGGTTGTGCTAACAGAAGAGCCTCAGCACCATCTTCTCCTTTAGGAAGGAAAACTCCTGAGCTCTGCCCTCTGCACACCCAAAAGTGCAAATCTCCAAGCAACCCTCACACCTCCACCTTTCCGCGTGCCTGAGCATCCCCCTCCCGCTACCCAGGGCGCCTGCATCTCTCCCGCGTGGAAGCACACGGGGAAGAGGGATTGCAGCAGAGGATCCACTTTCCCCATATAAAGTTTGATACTTTCCTGCTGTTGAGACATTTGTTTTTTGGCTGCAAGCTTTTACCAGCAGCATGAGCAGCATCTCTGCCATATCACCACGCAGATACACCCTGGGAACTGGGACATCCGCCTTCTGCTCCCACCTCTTGCCCAAAGCTCACCCACTTTCCCATACCTGTACTTATAACACAGGCAAAACCAGAAATGGCAACTAGAATTTTAAGAAGGAGGACGGTGATAGAGAAATGGATGCTGTCGTTGCTTTGCTACGCTCCTAGATCCGTCTGCAAGAGGAGCACTGGGAACCCCAGGGCTCGGGTGCTGGTGGACGTGGGATAAACAAGGCAACCTTTTGCAAAATAAAACTTTCAGAGGCAAAGACCAGCAACAAGAGAGTTGTAATTCAGCTTTCTTTGTTAAAAAAAAAAAACAAAACCCAACAAAACAAAACAACAACCCAAAACATAGAACAACCCAAACATTTAACAGATTTGTTAACCACAGACATAAAAGAATCGAGAAATACTAGAAAAAATACATCGCAGGAGACATCTTCTTTTACAAGGCAATTTGATTAAGTTACTACTGGCTGACCAGCACTCGATCAGCCGTGGAGTAGCTGTGTTGACAGGAACACAAACATTGTAAATAGACGGCGCTTACTGTAGAAGTATTAAGACTAAAAGATATTTACCCCTTAAAATAAATAGAATGTCATCTACAGCAACATTTAAATTAGTAAAATATTTTTAAAGCAACCAAATATAACAAAATTGTAAATCAGATCTAGATTTTCTTCTGTACGTTAAGATCCTTTTTTTTCTGTGTTTTAAAAAAAAAAAACCCAACAAAAATAAGAACTTTAGAAGAAAGGTATCTCTGAAAAGTCAGATTATTCACTAGAAGTGAATTTCACCCTCCTTTTGTTCTGCGGGCCAGCGCAAGGTCCGGGTACCACTTAGAATTCTGCCTTTGCAAGGATTTAGTGGGACGCGGACCTCACCCTGCCCTCTGAACAAGTCAGGATTTTTTTCCCTAGGTGTGGAATTCATCCCAGCGCGGGAGACGCAGCCCGACCCCACAGCACCACATCCCACTGGCTGGGAGAGCATCCGAGCGCTCGCAGAGCCCCTGCGCCGAGATGAACATCACCCAACGGGAATAATTTACGTGTAGTTATAAACTCTCTTTTAGGCCATTTAAAAATTAATTCAGTATATCTAAAAAAATATTATTCTTTTTCCTCATTAACACTTCAACAGCTGGAGGAAGCAACACCCCTTCTCACGCAAGGAACAGGGGGCTAAAAGCAAAGAAATAATCCTCTGGACATCGGTTCCTTATGGGTGACCTAATCCAAGCCGCGTTTCCTACGTGCAGCTGAACGGCACTTGGCTGTGACTCCCAGCAGCATCCCGCACACCCCCACCCCAGCTGCTAGTTCCAGTTTAGACCGTGTAAACTGGGAAGAAACTTCTCAAGTACAGGCAAAACCAGCGTAAGGCTGGCCGGCTGTCGCTCCTCGGGAAGCCACCAGAAATGGAGAGCCCCTTGAGCATCCCTCAAGGCCGAGGTCTCGCAGGATGCCCTGGCACAGGCAGGATCCCTGGCGGAGGCGTGGGAGCAGACTCCCATCGCCACAGGGAGCCGTCTGTCGGGCTCCCTGGTTGGCAGCCAAGTGCTCTGGGTCCAGCTGTGCCATCCTGTCCCGCGGCTGGAGATGCTCATGGGGCTCCCAGCGCCGGCACAAGGCTGCGATTCAGTCCGTGGGGCTCTGCCGAGGTGGCGGCGCCAGCCAGCAGACCTCAGCGTGAGCCCCAGGGGGGAACCGGAGCCGTCTGGCCCCTGGGCTGCCCTTTCCCAAGCTCCAGTAGGAAGCTTTGTTCCAGCCCTTTCTCAATGGCCAACATCGCCTTCCCCTTTGATGTCATTAGAAACAGAGTTGCGCAACCGGCTGATGGAAAAGCTGGTGTCCCGCAAGAATAGCCCCAAACAGCCAGAGCGTTGTGTAATGACAACATTTGGCTGTTTCCTCCTTTTGTTTTTTTTTTTGTTTTTTTTTTTAATTTTATTTTATTTATTTTTTATTGAAGCCCGAGAACACTGTAGCCTCGGCTAAAGGCACGGGTTTCTTCCCAGGCTGAGAGGAAGCCTTCCCTGTGATTCCCCAGAGCCAGAGCGGGACTCTGCCACCGCAAACCATCTCTCCGTGGTTGGGAAGTGGCGGCAGCAGGGAAGAGCAAGGCCACCACCCGTCCAGGGCTCCGCATTCGGGGCAGACCCACAAGCGGAGGAGCCCACGGAGAAGCCCAGTTTATTCCCCTGAGCTGCCCACAGGGAGAGGGCTCGGAGAACAAAGCTGCTGCTTAGGAGTTTCAATCCAGTCGAAGGGTCTTTAAAGTTTGTTCAGCAGCGACAGAGTCCCTTTGAACTTCGTATTCACAGGGGGTGCCATTAAAAACAAAAGCGTGTTTACCAGAAGACGGTATCCGAGATAGAAAACACTGCAAATACTGCAGGAAGTTAATAATATTTTAAAAAAAAAAGAAAAAAAAAAGAAAAATCCGCCTAGGATGACTTAAATACCCCCTATTTTTGGTGGGGAGCATTGTGCAGGGCTGAGCAGGGCTGGCTCCCCTCTCAGTCGGGAAGAAGGTTTCTCATTTAGAGAGAGGAAGCCAAGGGGCAAGGAGGCGCCTGGCCGCCGGCTCCTGCCCGCCCCTGCCCTATGGTTTAGCAATCCCTGTGGGATGCTGTTCCGCGAACACCCCTAACAACTCACTGCCTGGGAGTCTAAACACTTAAAAATCAAGCTAAGAGGAGCGATAATCGAAAGGGGGGTTTAGTCCGAGGACCGAGGGAGTACTGCGGCACAGCCATCACCTGCAGAAATATGCAGCCATGGCTCCACGGTTGGGCGCGATGGTCTTAAAGGTCTTTTCCAACCTAAATGATTCGATGATTGCACTGACACAACTGCTCTGGCTGTATTTGCAGAATACTATCATATGAAATAGATTCACGCGGTACCTCGTATAACTGTAGCTACTGTTTAGGAAAGCAAACTCGCAGTCGCTGCGGCTGTACGTGTCCTTTGCGGGAAGGGTTTATGTCCCTTGGTGGTTCACAACAGGCATGACTGATCACAGGCTCAAAAGAGCACAGACAGACAGAGAAACAACAGAAAAATCCCACATCCAGTGCTGGGAACGATGAGAAGATTTCTGTGAAGTCTCTGTTGCTCCCCGCGCCCTCCGTGACACATCTCATTCCACATTTGAGGAAAACAAGCAGCAAGGAGGTCTTTCACGGGGATGTATTCTCTCGTTTTCCATACCAAAATCCAGCTGAACACGACAAGCCCCTGAGGGCGGCAGACACTGCTGGTTGCTGATCTGAGTTACAAGCTTTAGTGCTGGACCGCTGATGCTGCTAGCAGCAGTTTCACCCGTTAGAGTGCAAATTACTTTACTTGTGTTGTCTTTATAAAATGAAATTCAGTTTTACCCCCTTACTCATTCTCTCCCTAACCTCCAGGAAAAAAATAAAACCCACCAACTTCTTACAGCCGTGTCGCCAAGCTCTGGTGGAGGGGAACTATGGGGGTCAATGAATCAGGGATAAAAGAAATGAGATTTTTTGAAAGGTAAACTTTGAGGTGTGAGCTGTGGCTGACCAAATTCAACATTTTTGTCATTCTGTGCTGGTACCTGGTTCAGTTTCTTCCTATACCTCTAGCGCCGCGGAGACGCTGGCGAGATCACCACCAAACATACGGTATCGATGCCAGAGCCGGCAGGTTAGTAGAAGAGAAAGATCTTTAGCAGCAAGTGAAGAATCATGAAAATTCATCAAGAGCAAGCAAGCGAGTTAAGGATTTAATTAAGATCAGTTAATTAATAAAAAAAAAAAATATTTCTCAGTGTGACATCTCTTTAAAACCAGGGTGAAAGGTTCACCAAGAGGATATCCTGTAGCGATCGTCTTCATCACTGATGAAAGTCCTTTAAAGATGTGTCCAAGCCAAGAAACCCCCCCCGCCTTTGGGAGATTCGGACCTATTTCTGAGCTCTCTGTGGCTTGGACTTGAGTGCTAATTTACATTGGATGGAGGTGGCTGAGAGTTAAAATCCCTATCCTTTGCATCACAAGTAATTCTGCTGGTACATATTAGCACTAAGAGCCCCTACATTGAACCCAGACCCTGCAGGAAACTGGCCCCGAGACCATTACAGCCAAAAAACTGCAGGCCAAGTGGAAGGTGACGGACCGAGGTTCTGTCTTGATGGTACAGGTCCAGCATAAGCAGCAATTTCCCATCACTCCCCTGCCAAAACATCTCAGCCTTCAGCTGGAAGAGGACTCCAAAAATCAAGTTCAGATTTTATAGTTCACGACCTTATTTATGCAAATGTGTCTCCACAGGCACTGGATCTGAGATACTCCAATTCATTGCACGTAGGTCCCTGAACAGCCAGGCACTGGCCATAACTTTGGGTTCTTCTGCACTGTAGATATACCCAAACCAGCTGCAACTCCCCACAGGTGAACTTAGCTCCAGGAGAGCTCAACACTAACAGGTGTAAAGTGGCACCACAGCTGGCTTGGGTATCTCCACGCCGTGCTGCCATGGAAGAAGCAACCTGACAGCAAAGGTTTTCAGTGTGATGATTGTCTCACCTATTCCTCCTGCACTGCCTCAAAGCAAAGACGCGTGGTCGGCGAAGCAATAGCAAAGAGCTGCACGCAGACACTCGTTGACATAGCCACGGTCACTGTCACACACACTTGAAGAGAAGCTGCCACCTGCTATGACAGACACACTTTTTTTTTGCCAAAGAACTTTTTAGAAAGACAAAAGCACGAGCTAGTACCATTGGTGTCCTTAATGCCTCTTCATCCAAAGCAACCCTATGCTAAGAGGAGAATCCAGTAGAAAGCGTTAGCTCTTGGAGGATCCTGGCTTCCAGACAGCTTAGTTTACGAAAATATTGAGAAAAAGTAGTTCAACAACCCATTTGCACAAAGCGCAAGCACAAAGATCTGCAACGGAGACTGAAGCAGCTCACTCGTGGGAAAAGGATGCTTTTGATTTCCAACTGACTATCACCTTGAGCGCAGAGGCATTATGAGCAAATTGTTCAAGAACTGCAGCTGTGCTGACAAGGTGATGCTTTTGACCAAATGAAGCAACGTGTTCCTAAGAGGACAGCTTTGATTACTCGGGAACTAGGGGAATTTTGGGTGGGCTCAGGGGATGGGACTGCAACACCCACGACAGCAAAACAAGCTTTCACGTGTGGATCGTGGTTTATGCTCAAAGACCACTCCCTGCACGGGAGGATGTTGGTGAGGGATGTTGGCTTGCTGACCAAGCCTAACCTGATGCTGCAGTTTTTGCACGAAGGAGGAACAGGCCCCCACTCTCTGCTTCTTAGAGCAAAACAGACCATCTACAGCAGACCGAGATTAAAGCCAGGCTCCAGCCATCTGGGGACGCCTGCCCCTTTCCACACCCCCAGACCCAGTTGGTCCCATCTCCACTGCACGTTCTAGAGGACACATGGCATAACGAAGGGCACGGTGACAGGCGATGCACAGACCCTAGGGAACGAGCCACCCTTATTTCATCTTTGCAAGTGGTTTAGGGGCAAACATGAATCCCACCGAGGGCAACAAACAGGGCCATTTGGAGAGCATGATGTTGCTCATCCCATGCTGGACAGCCTATCTACAGAAGCACATGGAGTGAGCAAGCCACAGACTTGGCCTTCTGCTAATTACAATTCCCTGGGTTTATCAGGAGGAACTCCCCCCTCAGGCCTGCCCCTGCCCCAGTGCTAATTCACAGGGCCACGGGATGGGCATTCTGGTGAAGAGCATACCGGAGGACTGGCTCAATAGCAGGGAGATGGCTTGGATCTGAGAGGTAAAAGCCAGGCAGTGGCAGGGGACCCCGAGTGCTCTTGTCAGGAACGCAATGAAAGTCAGACGAGGCCTCCCCACATCATTTCTCTGACACTAATTGTGCTCTGCCTTGTCTCACCTAAGTCACTGCCCGTGGACAGAGTCCAACGCGTCCAGCAGCACGTATTTTGGCATGAGTTTGTGTGTGTGTGAGCGTGTGAGCCAACATCAGCCAACCTCTGCTTCCCAACCACCCTCCCTTGACCAGGTAAGGCAGGTGGGCCAGGCTCAGGACCGCCCTGCGGCTCTGCGACAGTCCCAGCCCCACACACAGCCACGTTTGTATGGCTGGCAACACTCAAACTGGGCTCATGAGCAGATCCCCCATCGTCCGGGGGATCCCAGACCCCAACCAAGTGAGCCTACACAGAGCTGAAGTACAGCCCTCAGTATCACACACACACACACGAGGCTGAGCGGACTTGCTGCTGCCGGACAGGCAGGACCCCTTTGGAGCTGCCGGCAGGAATTTCTCCTCCTGGCCCACGTTCGTACCAAGAACTTCTCATCACAGGTTTGCTCATCTGCCAGGCTAAAGGGTGGTGACGGAGGAGCTGGAGGAGGCAAGGCAGAGCGGGGGGGCATGGTGTCAGACACGAAGCAGCTCCGACGGGGTGCTCCAGTGCTTGGGTTTCATTTACGAGGGATCAGAAGCGTTTTATCCTTGTGTCGTCTTAAAATAATATTGTGCGTTGCCTCGAGCTGAATGTCTCTGCTTTTTCCTGCTTAAGATTCTTGCGGAACCACTTCCATCAGTTTCTGGCACAGGACTGTTGCGGAGACTACGGAGAAGAAAGCGAAGTACAGGTCAGAGATTGCACGCAGAGAGCCCAACACGTATCTGGGTCTCAGTTGATGATATTCTGCCCCAAAAGGGCTGACCCATTTGCCTCCCCACCGTGGTTCTGACCGCGATTAGTCCAAATACAACCTAAGACTTGAAAGCAAATGAGCTGCGAGCCGCTCTCTACTCACGCCCAGAACTTAAACACGTAACGCTGGCAGCTTTGCCCCTGCAGCAAGGATGCTGAACTGCCCCGAGAGAGGCTCCGGTACTTTGTGACGCCAGTTTCTAATTGCATGGTGATACGGTAACTACGTTTGGATGCCAGAACAGCAAGCAGCCAAAACCGAGTCAGGCACAATAGCAGGAATGGGCACAGAAAATATGAGCCTATGCTTTTACTTCCAATTTTGGCCCAGGACAAAACCAGCTCAGCATACTGAACACCAGGCAGAGTCCACTGCCTTGCACAGAGCAGGTGAAGAGCAAAGGAAGCATGTCAGCTGCAGGCTGGCACAGGAAAGGTGCTAAACTGAAGTAAGTTTATTCTTCCACGCATTAGTTTGGGCGGTAGCAGCTTTCTGTTGCTTCACTGTGTGTTTGGAGATCACAAGATAGTCTGGCCAGGTAAAGCTGACAGTAATTCTAACTACGCACAAAGTCAAACTAAGATCAGTGGGAGGTGATCAAATTATCTGCAATATATGAATACGCACATGTGTTTAAAGTTCATGTGTTTCTAACTGGACATTTGCAGGATTATCATTCTGTGTTCCCAGAATATTTTCTATATTCTCCTTAGAAGCCTTTGGTGGCGGAAAACAATTAATATGGTAATTTGCCACCCAGGCACTGCAAAAATGGCTTTTCCAGGAACTGAGCCTAATACTCAGAAAAAAAAGTGAGTGTGAGAGAGAGAGAGGGGGGGGGAGAGTAACAAGTGCTGAGCACTGTTGAAAGCCTTTTTCTTCTTCATAAAAAGCATCCAGCTAAGGCTGGGCATTTCTACTCGTCTGCTTTTCTAGGTCAGCCTGTTGTATGAGAGCTGGGAGGCAGATGGTAGAGTTTAGTTACTTGGACAACGCGGATTGACTTCCTTGATTCAGTTGTTCAGACAGAGGTTACGTGTGCCAAGCACAGCCCCTCCGTCCCTTCAGAACACACCGTGCTCTCGTGTCAGCCGTCAGAAAACCTTATGTGAAGACACCTTAGAAATAAACCTCGTAAGAGAAAATATCCAGGGGATTTTCCCTTCCCTCTTCTCTGCTGCCGCATTTTGATGCCAAGGAGAGCTTTGACTGGATCAGAAATGTTAGCGCTGGCTAAGCGATGGATTGGGACTAACTCCGAATTTTCAGCAGCCAAATTGAGGCCAACTGTGCTCAGACTGTTACGCTGTGACTTCTTTTCCTCTCCTACACCACTAAACAGGGATTCTTTGCTGATAAAAGGCTTGACCCTGTGCTTTTACAGGAGGCAGAAGCAAGGCAGCAACGTGCTCAGCGAGTTATGCTCCACTGCGTAACAACAACCTGTTTGCCAAGGTAAAAAAAAAAACCCGAACAAATTGTATTTGGCCCAAACTTTGCAAGTATTGCAAGTCAGAGTGTGTTTCGGGTGCTTGGCAGATAAGGTAATCATCAGGTTAAAACTTGTTACCGTTAAGGAAGAACTGATCAGAGCCAAGACATTGGAAGGTTCCACTAGACGAAGGAGAGCCAGTGCTACCAGCTGCAGCACGCTCACCGGGAAGCTGCTATTTTTAGAGCTGGTTATACTTACAGATGCCTTGGAGAACCCACTTGGGCTTGTTTTGCCACCAGACCCCGAAGAAGTAAACAGGGATCCCGCTGAAGATGATTGCAAAGCCAATCGCACATTCCTTTGGCGTCATCCAGAAGGAAACAGCAATGAGAAACAAGCAGGCCAGGATGAAGAAAATGGGCAGGCAGATGTTCACCTAAACAAGGACCCAAAGAACAGGTTAGAAGTTGTATCGGGCAACAGGGAACACTTTCCTGTGAATTTTATCTAGCCATACGGCCGGGGGAGGGAAGGAGTTCATATTCCACCGTGGACCCTATGTGGATAGTGCTCCTGTCTGTCCCAGAGCTCTGAACAAGGCGACCGTGACCTTGAACTGCCACAGGGAAGGGCAACACCTAACATGCACATTTAATACCAGCAAAACAAAGCAGGGAGATGTGGCTGGCCAAGATGGCGTAAACCTTTCTCAGCGCCCATTCTTTTACCCCAATTCCACACTTGAATGATTCCTTATAAAAAGCACCTGTACCGACAGCATCAAATGGACGACCTGGACGAGGGGACAGAGTGTATGCTCAGCAGGTTTGCTGATGATACCAAACTGGGTGGGGTGGCTGACACCCCAGAGGGCCGTGCTGCCATCCAGCGTGACCTAGACAGGCTGGAGAGCTGGGCAGAGGAGAACCTCATGAGGTTCAACAAGGACAAGTGTAGGGTCCTGCACCTGGGGAGGAAGAATGTCAGGCACCAATATGGGTTAGGGGGGGACCTGCTGGAAAACAGCTCTGAAGAAAAGGATCTGGGGTTCTTGGTAGACAGTAAATTATCCATGAGCCAGCAATGTGCCCTTGTCGCCAAGAAGGCCAACGGAATTCTGGGCTGCATAGGGAAGAGTGTGGCCAGCAGGTCAAGGGAGGTCATTCTCCCCCTCTCCTCTGCACTGGTGAGGCCACAACTGGAATACTGTGTCCAGTTCTGGGCTCCCCAGTTCAAGAGAGACCGGGAACTACTGGAGAGAGTCCAGCGTAGGGCAACAAAGATGATGGAGAGACTGGAGCATCTCCCTTATGAGGAAAGGCTGAGAGAGCTGGGACTCTTTAGCCTGGGGAAGAGAAGGCTGAGGGGGGACCTTATTAACGTTTACGAGTACCTAAAGGGGGGGTTTAAGGAGGATGGAGCCAGACTCTTTTCAGTGGTTCCCAGTAACAGGACGAGGGGTAACAGGCACAAGCTGGAATATAAGAAGTTCCGATCAAATATGAGGAAAAACTTCTTTACGGTGAGGGTGACAGAGCCCTGGAACAGGCTGCCCAGGGGGGTTGGGGGGTCCCCTTCTCTGGAGACTTTCAAGACCCGCCTGGATGCAGGCCTGAGTAATGTGCTCTGGGCAATCCTCCTTTGGCAGGGGGGTTGGACTAGATGATCTCTAGAGGTCCCTTCCAACTCTGGGCAAAAAAATTCCGTAAAAAAATTCCATAAATTCAGCAGCAACTACGGCACGTGGGGGAGCATCTTTGCTGCAGTTTCTCGGGGGACTCGGCTACACCGCTCTGAGCAGCGCACCCGCTGAGAGCAGCCCAGCTTTTACAAGAAAAACCAAAAACCAAAGGCAATGCCCCGCAAAGAGTCACTTTGGGAAGGCACCGGTACAGGTCTGCGAGTTTGTTTCTGTCTGGCTGCCTGTTGCCTGGCAGAGACCTGACTGTGCAGGGGGATGAGTGAGAAACATGCCTTTAAGGAAGGCAGACATGCTTGTGGCTGACATGATCTTGGCCTCCTCCCAGATGGGACACGGTACTGCCAAGCTGGCCAAGGACAAAGAGAACAAAGTTCTCCTCTCTGCAGGCGTGGGTTTGTCTGCTTTATTAAAAAACTATTTTAAGTGAATTCCACGATGGTACAGTGTGTTTCACTGAGAGCCACAGCCTACGATTTGTCCTGGGGAATATGTTAGTCACCGAGAGCTTCCCACTGGGCTACCCCGCCGGAACACCCCGCATCTCTGTCACCCAGAGCCTCCTTCACTCTGATGTC
Source organism: Stercorarius parasiticus (assembly GCA_013396915.1). Lineage (NCBI taxonomy): Eukaryota > Metazoa > Chordata > Aves > Charadriiformes > Stercorariidae > Stercorarius > Stercorarius parasiticus. The sequence continues at coordinate 41,233 of VWZL01004643.1, forward strand.
CCCACGGCCATGGCAGCTCTTTGTCCTCCTGCACCGATTCGCATTCGTCAGATTTCCCTGCATCAGGGGCACCCGTGTTAGCTACAACACACCATTTCCCCTGCAGGCTTGCAGTCCCAGTCCCTCTTCACACAGGACAAGCAGCCGTACTTGCTGGACCTTCCCTGGTGCCGAGAAGGGACTCAGGGAGGACCCACCACGCCATCGCCACACCGTTCTCACCTTGATGGGCCTTTCTAGCTCTGGCTTCTTGTAACGCAGCCACATCATGCCGATGATGGCCAGAGCCACACACAGCCAGTTGAAGAAGCTGAAGAAGTTGATGACTGAGAAAATGTTGTTGGAGAAGGCATAGAGCAGGGTCATGACGCACTGCATCCGGGGGGAAAAAAAAAAGCCATTAGCAAAAACAGTAGGCAAAACCACGTATGTTACAACACTAAATACAGGTATTTTAGAAGAACTATCTGCCAGGACAAGAATCATGTTGATTATTTTTTACTTAGTTAAGCTATTTTCAATTGGTGCCCGGAACAATTTCAAAACAGAAGAAGTGCAATATGAGGATGAGAAGGAGATGGGTCTATCCTCTGCTGTAGGCGCGGGCAGGAATGGCTGTGTCCGGAGGTGGTGCCCAAGTAGCCCCTCTCCAACCACGCCGATGGGATCCTACCCCCAACCTATTTCTCAATACCAGATCATCACCACAGAGCCAGGTGCTTACTGTAAAGACGAGGGAGGGCACAGGAGTGAGAAGCCTGGGGTGAATCATAGACAGGATTGAAGGCAAGTGTCCTTCTCGGGATCCCACGAAGAACAGCCTGAGGTGGGGGAGACAGAGCAGTTACCACCTTCAGCCCCGGGCTGGGGTTTGCCTTCAGCAGAAAACAAGCGGGGACAGCCCAAGCTCAGCCTGGGCAGTGCTGAGGCAGCAAGACTGAAACGTCCAGGCTCCACGCAGGTTTTCCACCTTAGTGGTGCCTTACACATCGCCAGCAGTGCCCTTTTGCTAGTCCCTGGTTCAGGAGTGGGGCCCTCCAGGCTCAGACCCCAGCACGGAGTGTTCTGCACATACACCGTTAAAAGTCCCTGACTTAGAAGGAAGGCTGGAGATGGACAAAGAATGCAAGAAAAGATGGATTTATGTCCTCCTTTCCAGAGAGAGCAATTAAGCAACTTTCCTAAGACAAATCGGGAGGTGTGTGTCAGAGCTGGAACCTCCACCGTCCCCATCCTGCCCCGTCCTCTCTCTCTCCTTTCCGGAGCGATTCTCAGCCCTGAAGTTTCATAGGTTTCTGCTTTTCATTAAAGCCACTTTCTCAGGCAACATCACTGAGCCCCAAGCCTGTGTTTGCTTATGTTCTAATAACTTCAACAGGACTTTGCCTGAGGAACAGAAGACTAAGACCACTGAAAGGGTTTTTCCTTTAAACTGGATATGGTTTTAAAGTCTTAAATATTTCTTTTGCCTTCCCCACATGGCCTCCAGACCCTTTAGACTTCGTGTCTACCCACAGCTGCTCTTTGGAGCAAAGAAGACACACGAAGCATGGCTTCCCAACGAAGACACATTAAGCATGGCTTATAAACAAAAACCACAAAATTGAGCAAGAAGCCTACCGGGAAGAAGTGAAGAGAGATCCATTAACGGATCCAAAGCACGACAAGCCAACAAAGACGGGTATGATCCAGGACATGACGCCAAGGTGATAGTTCCCAAAATCCTAAACGGGGGGCAGCAAGACAAGACAGTTCACACCCAGAATGCCCAAAAGAACTCACAGCTGCCTACAAAGATTTAGTATTTGTAGAAATCTGAACAAATGACGTGGCTTAGTGCTGCAGGTGTTGCAGAGTTTTCCATATTGCCATGTGCTGCTCCTCTGTCCTGAAAAATCATATTGTGGAATTGCAAAAAAAAAAAAAAAAATTATCAGCAGAAAGCCCTTCCCTCAAGAGTCAGGACACAGCATTTATCAGAAAAGCCACCCAAAAGTTCAAGACCAAACGGAAACTGCGAGGAGATTCAGAGAGGCAGCTGTTGGCAGCTGCTGAGTAAGGACCTGGGACATGGCCCCGGGAGATGCAGTGACCTGGAGTTGTGGTTTTCTATCACAAACTGACCCCGCACCGCTTCACTGCAGTTCTACGCCAACACCACGATATTGGTTTCAAGCCTTGCAAAGGCACACAACTAGAGCAACCCACCAAAGCCTGGCATCTCCAGTAGCTCAGCGCCGGGTACGTGCAGCCTGGAGCGGGGCTGGGGACTACCCATAGGATGGAGCGCTGTCACCCGAATGGCCCAGACCAGCTCATCCTGGACCGGGAGTTGCCCCTTCAGGCACCGAACGATCCTGGTCACACTCAGTTTGCAAGGTCATACCACGCTGCTCACTTCGGAAGCAAGCAGGATTTCGGACCGCAATGGCATTTTAATTAATAGAAGTATTATTTTTTTCTCTCTTAATTAAAACAAGGAAGATGCAGAGAGAGAACAATCTAGTTCAGTATTGACTGAATGACCTTTTCCCATAAATACCATGCTCTGGTAACTGATGATAAGTCATGAGGCCAGCAGCAACCTTGCATATTTACGAATTAAGAGCAGCGTTAACTGTCTGCCCACCCTTACTACTGTCTGTGATTAATCCCACTTGGTATCACACTGCTCTTCCCTGCTCCCGTCACAGTTGCTCTTTATCTCCTGTCAAACATCATCTTTTTTGTAAGCAGCCATGATCAGCATGGAACAAACCAGGAGACTGTATGCAGAGATCGCAAGTTTGATTTAACCAGCCCTGGACAGCAGATGAGTCACATCAAAAATGCACCGATCTTACCACAGCCACGGCTTCGGACGTCAGCATCTGCTCCGTCGACAGGGTCGTGAAGTAAGCCAAGTTTGTCAGCACATAAACCAAAGTGACTACAGGTAGTGAGATGATGATAGCCAGAGGCAGGTTTCTAGGAAGAAAATATAAATTGTAATGGAGCGCTGCAGCTCAGAGAAGAGAGCTGTTGACGCCAGGAACCGGTGGCTCCTGCTGCAGCCCCTCCGGCGCTCGCTTCAAGTTGGCTCGAGCCATTCCGCTCTTCTTTGGCTCTTCAGCACGTCCAGTTTCCCAGCCACAGGCTGCTCCCCTAGGAGAGGAGAGGATGCCCGCACGGGAACAGCCTGGAGGCTGACAGATGTAGAAGGAAGGACTATGGCTGAAGGGACTTTTTGCATGGAGAGACTCTGTGTGTCTGGGCAAGGAGTAATTTAAGGCCACTGCAAAGGCAATTAATTAAAAATAACCCCCCGTGTCTGTTGCCAGACAGCAGCATTACCCCACGTGTTCTCTTCTGGGCAAAGGAGAAGCATTTGCACTGGTGGGTTTCTTGTGGGAGACGGAAAGATTGGGGATTTAGTGGGCAGTTTTTAGGCTCTAACTCTGTGCAGCTGGCCGGACTGATGAAACTCAAAGAAAATGAGTTCAGACACAGTCTGAGCGGGTCTGTAAAGATGAGGCTGCGTTGGCACGAATTTGCCTTTCCAAATAGTCTAACTTCATTTGCGAACGGAAACTGAAACAGGAAACCCTGCTTGATGCCACGTATAATTGGTCTAGTGGAGCTCAAAGCCACAGGAGGAGAGAGTCAAATACCATGACTGCATTCAGAGGACAGGAAAATAATTGCAAACTGCAAAAACCTTCTTTATAACTCTGTTTGTCAAGGAAAGGGCGTATCAAATCTTATGCTTCCCAGCAGGCGCTAATCGCTGCCAGGGTCAGCCAGGAATGAGTTCTCGCACAAGTGACCCTGAAGCTCGTATTGACGGTGCCCACCCCGATCTCACCAGGTCCCCTGCATAATCCTGAAAGGCACGAGCAGTGCAGAAAGCAGCTATTGCTCCAGAGAACAGGAAAACCACGTGACAAATATATGTACGAACAAATACTCCTGTGGAAGTTTATACAAGACAGCAATAAAGCCGTGAGTTCTTCTTCCTCGCCTGTAATTCAGAGAGGTGTCATGCCAAGGAAGCAGGACTTTGCAACAACACTGATAACATAGTACAGGAAAGCGGTGTAAGCAACAGCCCTTCTCATACAGAGATTATTATTCCCCTTCCCCTATTCCAGGGAGGAACAATGCTATTAATTTAGCTTGTTTTCTATTTCCCAAGAGAAACTCCTTGGCTTCTGGGCAGATTAGCAGCCCCTTTTACACACAGGAGGAAGGGGCTTCCCAAGAACAAGAGCTTTTCCTCCTGGGGAAGTCATTACAGGACACACACCTACCTGTAGGGATTTATCATCTCTTCTGTAACAAAATTCAAGTAATTCCTGTAATTTAAAAAGAACGGTGGTTAATCCTGGTTAGTCCATGGAAGAAATGAAGCCCTTCATCTTACTCATCTGCAAGGGAATTTCAGGAGGGGTAGAGAGCCTGACACCGCAATAAAACTCACGATGGCTGTTGTCTAGTCCAAAACCTTCCAAGCGCAAGCCCTGGCTGATGCCGGTGGATCTAGCACACCATACTGCCAGCTTCCTCGCAAGAGGAGGGGTGATTGCAGGGTGAAGAGCTGGACCCACGAGGGACAGGGCCACCCTCCAAGCGATAAGGATGGCTGCAACTGGCCTGTTTTCACAGCAAATTGAGCAGGCTCCTTGTGCTTGCAAGTGCTCAAAGGGAGTGATAAAGAAGCCCTCCAGGAGCTCCAGTTGGATGCTCATAGTAATCTGTTGGCACGTAGCACACCTCTCTTCCGCTAGCCAAATCCTCCGTGCCCCTTCCTCTTAACACCACCTAGGAGCTGCACCAAGCACCGTGGTGCATCGTCACCCATCATCTGCTGCCTCTTCTAAATCCCATGATCCCCTCCACTTCTTTGTGCTTCTATGTCCTGGCTGGAAGCGGGGTGTGAAGTGTGACTATTAACGTCACTAGGCAAACCCAAAGCATCCGCCTCATTGCCCCGGTCACAAGAAAGATGGGAAGCCCTGGACCACACTCTTCCTGCAAACACAATCTGGGGACAAAAGGAATGCACTACAGTATTTAGGCACTGAAAAAAAGAGAGGGGGCTGCATCTTACCATCCTCCATAGGCAAAGAGACCGCTGTACAAAGCTAACACGATGTTCCCCACGCCTACTTTTGTGCCTTCGAAGGAGTGCTCAGGAGTCAGGTTTGTCACATCACCTGCAGAAAACAAAAACAAAAAAGGATCGATGCAGAGGGACTGTGAACCCCAAGCGCCTTTGGTGGGTGTTGAAACAGAAACCTGGAGACGAAAGCGGCTCTTAGGATACTTAATTATCATGCTGATGCATTTCAGGTTATGCTAGAGAACACGTGCACGTATTTCGATTGGGCCGATTCCTCCAGTTTTACGGCGCTTAATTCATACGGAGTAACGCACCAAATAATCAGCCCCAAATATACTTGTCTCAATCAACTGGCCATTACTGAGTCCTCAAAACTTTCTCACACTGCAACGTGCTATCAGCAAGGTAATCTCTCAGATGTCTTCTCCCCGCGAAGAAAACATTCTGGGGACCTTCCTGCTGGAAGATGCTATGCAAACAGATATTGTCACATTGTCCTCTCAACTGAAAGCTGCTTTCATTCGATAAAAACCCCAGGATTTCCTCCGCTTCCACCAGCCACCCAATAAAGCAGAAACCCAGGATTTCCTCTCGTCCCACCAGCCACCTGATAAAGCAGAGGGTCATGGCAATCCCTTTGATTGTGGGAAGTCAGGTTCTTTGGGGCTTGAATATCAGAAGTGAGCTTCTTTAGGACATGAATATCAAAAGTTCCTGTTATGTATCTGCTTTTGAAATAATAAGCCATAAATAGACAACTCGATTGTACCTTTGGTAAGAACTCTCCTGGAGCAGTCAAGGGTTTATTTATTTTGCTTTAAAATGCTCTGCAGTTGTTTTGTTCCCTGCCTTTTGATGTGGAGCCTGGGTGCAGGCCTGGGATGGCGAAGCCGCGCTCCCCTCCCCAGCGCTCCCCTCGGTGAGGACAGAAGCGGGGAGCGAGAGGTAGGATTCGGCAGGGCACATTTGCATCCCGGGCGCCCTGTCGAAGCCCATGTGATTCCTCTTAGGGCATAGATCTTTACTAATCACCCGAGCAACAGCATCACATGGCAGTCAGCAGGGCCTGGAGCTTAACCCTTCATCTCTTAGCACAAGGTACCCAGGTCGTGCATGCAGGGAAAGCAGAGGGATGCTAACATTCCAGGCATTTTTCCTCTGGATGGCCTGTCTTCCCATCACACGCTGGAAACTTTCACTCCCCTATGCCACCAAAAGCCACTTTTGCAGAGGCTGGGTAACAAATATGGATGAAAGGACCTTTTAATGCCTCGCTCCCTCTTTCTAGAGGTGGGAAATGGGGACTTTTCCCAGCAGCACTATTGGTCTCATGGTGCGCCTTTCATTTATCGGGCTCCGCAAGGGACTGCTCCAAATCTGTGACAGTGACACAGAGCTCTGTGCATGTGGGAAAGCTACGTTTTGTCTTTCCCCCTCTCTACCTGACCCTCCAAGCTCTATCCCCAACCTTTCCATCCCCACCGCTCCCTTCACCTCCTTTCTCCCCCCTCCTCCTGCTGAGTCCTAACCAGGGAAAAAAAGACATTCCATAATGCAACGTGCAAAATGCTCTCTGCTCACAAAGCCACCAAGGAAACTAGCATCCCTCTGCCTTCTCCCCTGGCTGGTTCCTATCCCATTTGCAAGGGGATGCTGTAGATGTGAGCTGCCGAAGAGCAAGGACCGCAGCAGCACCTCATGCACCGGGCACTCAGGTCCGGGAAACCCAGAGCAGTTATGTCCAGCAGGTTTGCAAGGCTCTACTTGTCCTGATCCCACTGCAGATTCCAGTTCTCCACTGGCGTTGCCTTGTCCCTGTCTCCCAGCACCTCCTTGCACCAGGAAGGTCTCTTCTGAATCTACCTCGGGATACGCTGGTTGCGTTTAATGCCCCTTCAGCCAGTGAATCTCCTTAGCAAAACGCAGCAATCGTTTTTAAAAAGTGAGGTTAGAGCATGTACATCAGAGCGTAACAGGAAAGCAAGGGAATGCAAAGAGACTGATATAAAGTTTAACCTTAATTCCTGGTTTACAGGTTCAGTCATATATTCTTAATTTAGCATTAACGCCCTGGCCTGGCTGTGAATAAAGGCTGAGCAGGAGGCGGGTGTGCACAGTATCACATTCTGCTGGATCCCTCAGGCTCAGCTTTCCTGAGTTTATTTTCTGCCCCTCCTGAATAATTACCAGTCTAGTTCTTTCCAGGCCTTTTGTTATGGGAATAAGATACACTTTTTGTTAACAGTGACTGTAATTAGCTACTGGAACAGCACAAAGATGGACTAGGAGACCAGGAGAGCTCTCCAGGCGTTTCAGACATCCGTTGGGAGATCTCTTCTCAAAGGTCTGCTCAAGCTCTGCCAGTAGCTCAGCTCCCACCCAGCCCAAGGGATCACCACCTTTACCAGGTCAGGAGGACGCTCTGATCTGGAAGGACCCAGGGCACAAGCAGCATCGCGCTCTGGGCTCACACCTCCACTTCTTACCCACACCTGGACACCAGCTTCCACTGAAAGCCTCTTTCTGTTTGTCACAGGCAAAAAGCTCTCAGGCCAAATGTTCATTTTTCTGAGGCATCTGCAGGTTTTGCTCTCTGCCTTCCCAAACCTCACAGAGAAACCGTGTGCTGGTGCTGCCAAGAAAGTGCCGAGCTGCCGCCCTTGCCCAGCTGGCCAGGAGAGGAGGAGAGCATCAGTGGTCCCCAGACCGAAACAACATGCCTGGATTCAGGATGCACCACCCGCTTGGGAACCGCGGGCATCTTCAGCCTCTGGGCAAGGCAGGGTCCAAGCCCAATTGGTGGCCTGCCGGGCTGTAGAGACGCTTTGTCTGCGTGTCAGGAGGACCGCCTGCCCTCCAGGACACATGAGCAAAGAGGAGGGAAAGGCAGCAGGGGAGCAGCACTGAAGCAAAGAAACAAAGACAAAGCCTGGCATTTCATTACTCTGTGGGTGGGCGGGGGTGACAGATGGAGTGATGGATGGGTGGGACATGACTAATTACTTGCAAACCTCTTCCTTGCACCCGCCGCAGCACGCACCTAACCCATCTCTTTGAAGTGCCAAAATGCAGCTACCGGCAAAGGAGTGGTGTGGAGGCAGCCAGGAGAGGAGACCAGGTAGGGAAGAAAGGGGCTTTTTGTTCCTCCTCAACACTCGAGGAGCTGACACCTCGCTGCGCTCTCCCTGCCTCACCTAGCAAGAGTTGTAGCTCTCCAAAAACCTGCGGTGAGTTTCTGAACTTCACGTCTCTATGCTCCCACCGCAAAATGGATTTAGCAACATGTCAGAACACGATTAAATACCCAGAGGAGCTGAGATCTATCTCTTCCCACTCCAAGGGGACAAGCTCGTATTCTCAGGTGTCCGGCTGGTGCACCTTTGCCACAATGTTTGCTTCTTTCATGCTTTATTGCTTCCTGGTTGCATGAGAGGAGCCTGGGCTCCTTAACGAATACACCCCAAAGATCGCAGCCCAGCAGAGCAATGTCCTCTCCCACCATCACCACAACAAGGCTCTGTCCCACCCCACCTACCAGCAGATCACCAGAAAGATAATTTGCGTCCACCAGGAATGCCTTTACAGACGTAACGGGCACCACATTATATGTCTTGTGGCCAAAAAAGCCAGGCTCCAGCAGCGATGCTGGAAAGGCATCCCAGATGTCTTCCCACATGGGCCAAGCTGTAAAATACAGTGGGTGAGCTCTGACTGTACCCGCAAATCCTCAGAACAGAAATCCATCACGCAAAGATACCTCCTCTGGTGCAGAGGCCCCACAGGTGCACCGGAGGCTGAGAAAGCATCCAAGAAGCACCACGTGCCTGCCTTGTTCTTACACTTACCCACTGGTGTTTGCTATTGGCCCCAGCTGGAGACTGGGGACACCGGGTAGATGGTCCAGCACTGTCATTCTTACCTCCTTCCTCTAATACAAACGCTCATTAGGACCTGCTGTTCAAAATGGAGGCACGAACCTATGAACCTCAGCTCCAGACACTCTGCATCTTTCAAGCCTGAAATGTGCAGTTCAAGCCTCCAGACTCTGGAGGTTTGAGTTGCAGACTTTGGATCAAATCAAGGGTTACACACCTGCAGGTGAGGCTGCCGAGCGTGGCCTCCACTGCTCCCACGGAGCGAGAGGTCCGTTAGCAAGAGCGTCCCGGGCAAAGGCGTGCTCTGCCCACCCTCCCGGTGGCCCGTCCTCCCCAGCCCATGCAGCCCCGGCTGCTCTCTAGGCAATGCCCTGCCCATGCCCGGCACCCCGGCGATCTGAAACCTGGTTTGAACTGGCTGTTCAACTGCACTCTGCTCTACAATTAACCAAATTAAGGTAACAAGCTCTGACATAAACCCCATTTGCTGATCTTGCCAGCTGCCAAGACTCTGGTAATTGCGCGGCGATGGGTCACCTGGGGCCCTTCTGCGGGAGGGACCTATTTCGGGTCCATGCGCTGCATGTTCAGACCCTTTCTTTGAAAATGTTCATTTGCTCCCCAGTCATGTCCATTCCGGTTTTAATAGCACAGCAATCTTCTCTTGCAGAAAGCATTTAATGATAATTAAATATTTTTAATTTGCCTAAACAGCAAGGAGAGGGAACACAGCCATCTAGAGAGCTCAGCGAGAGAAGGGGGGGTGCTCTCAGCGCATCTCGCTCATGGAGGAAACCAAGCCAGGGAGAAATATGTTGTATATATGAAAAACCCCAGAGGAGAAGATCCACTCAGCTGTTGAGCCGTTTCCTGAGAAAAGCAGCAATAATTCAATCGGCTGAGTCAGAAAAACAAGACGGCAAGAAACACACAGGGGCCAGGGTTAGGAGAGCATCTCTTTGGCAGCTCGTGGATCCCCATGAAATGCACACTCAATAGCGACATAAGGTGTTTGCTCCTCTCTGGTCACTGCCACTCTGCAGACAGCTTTGCATTAAGCAGTTTTGAACAGCAGCTGTTAAACCCGGGTCCCGTAGCAGATGAGTTTATGGGTCTGAAAGACACCACCAGAAACCCCGGAGCAGCAGAGAGGGCATCCAAGGAGGAGCCAGAGCTCCTGAGTTATGCCCTTGGTTCTCACCACCAGCTGCTGCCAGGCTCTGACACCTCCCCTCATTTCAACAACTTTCCTCTGTTTTATGGAAAAGTTCCTCTCTCCTCCCAGTGCTGGGAAGCTCTGGCAACATTATTTCTCCCCCAGGGTGAAGCCAAGGGTCTGGGCTCCTGGATTCAACTCCATGCCACGCACTACTCGAGCTTCGCAACTCCTCCTTTTGCAACAGTCCACCAAGACGCTACTCGGGCCAGAGAGCGTTTTGTTACCTTTCCCGCCTGCTCTGCATCCCGCAGATATGGCCAAAAAAAACCTTTTACCCTCCTCCTAAGCAAACGCCTCCTGATTTTTGCAACCTTCATGTCTGCCGGCATGATGTTAGCTGATGAGAAATAAAGAAGCAGACCCAGCAGCAGCGGCAGGAGCCCTGGAGTGATGCACGGCGCACAAAACGCCGTGCCTCCTCCGGGAGCCAGAAAGTGCAGAGGCAGCACAGAGACCCTGGATGAACAGGGTCCCTTTGATCCTTCGGACAGCGCGGAAAACTGTCTCCTGAATGCGCCCATGTCAGGGCAGATTAACAGCAAGGTGCAAACCGTAAACAAACCACCCAGTGGGTTTCCAGCCACTTCCATAAGCTTGGTTTTTTTCCTTTTCATATCTGCACAACAGGTTCAGTCCGCATCCATAGAAACTTGTGATCGAGAATGACAAACAAGAATGTGCCACCTGACCAGGCTCTGGAGGGGCTAACCAGAGCCAACCAGCTTGACGTACGTGCAGGAGAGCCAAGAAAGAACATTTGGGGAGGGCAGATCCTCCTGCCTGTCACCATCACCTCTAGCACCACAGGCAAGGCCATTCATTTCAGCCCAGCAGGTGAAGGCTGGGGGAAAGGATCGATATAAAATGCAAGCAATAGCACGCGTGTAGACACACACAGAGAGCTATCGGCTGCTCTGATACACCTTAGGCACGAACAACTGCTGCTGCTGCAACCAAAGACTTCAGAGAGACAGACAGAGGCGATCCAGACAGAAATGCAAAGAAGCAAATACCAAAGTATTAGCTGCTCTCTAGTTAAATACGTCTGCATCGCTGGCATAGCTGCACTTGGAAAAATGAGAAGGCAACAGAGGCTTTCATGTCAGCTGCCTTAAAACCCACTCAGCCCACACCAGTGTGAGCAGGGTCCCCTGTGGCAAGTCCGAGATGTGCTCCTCAGCCTCCAACGCAAGGCACCGGCCTTGATGCAGCCTGGCATTTGGCGGTTTGTTCAGGATACCAAAAATGAGCAACATGCTACAATCCACAAATCCTTGGATAAGGCAGGTTTTCAAGACGTCAAGGCACATTTCCACCCGGAAGAGTTAATGCAGCTATGAGCCTCCATACGCAACGTTAAACAAACAACAGTTCACATCATCATTACAGGCCAAGCTTCCAGCCTGTGCATACAGAGCCGCCCAAAACCTCACAGCCATCATAACGAGAAGCACAGGTCACTGACCGCCTGCTTCTTTATTTTGGTTTTGGTTTTTTGTGGGGGTTTTTTTTTGGTGGTGGTTGTTGTTGTAATTAAATGCATTTTGTTTACTTTTGGACAGGCAACTCTGCACTTGTAAAATGCAGAAGTCCTATCACGCTGAACTCTATCCTTGAATCTGTAATTGCCAAAAATCTTCTGGGCAGAGAGGGCAAGAAAAGAAAAAAATTGTCTGAGCAGAAACGAACCACTGCTGACTCCAAACCAGCGCAGGCAAGCTGCGTAGCACGCTAACCTGCCATGCCCACCTGGCCCCAGCATTTGCATTCACCTTTGGCAGGAGAAGAAATCAAAGATTAGAGAGCGAGAGGCCCATAAAACATAATTGTGTTGTATCAGCTCTCCAGCGTTAAGATGCCTGATTAATCTCCAACATGTGGTTGATATGATTTAGAGGTGCAGGATGCTGGCAGCTTTCCCAGCTTCCTTGTTCGTGCTCTCCGTCGGTACAGTCTTCCACTCTCCATGTGCTCCGCCAGCAAGAGGGTGAGTAAGGGAAGCACAATAGCTTTCCTTCAAAGCTTACGGCTGGAAAATCACGTTATAGCGGCATTTCTGAATGCCAGTGAAACAAGAAACAGCACGGGCAGCTGCAGGGCACGCTTTCCTTGCAATCTTTTGTGCACGAGCCTCAGCCTCAACTTGCAGGGACACACTGAAAAGCTTGAAGGACGTTTATTATCCATAGGCTTTGCCTCCCGCCTGCCAAAGAGGGATCTACCGTTTAAGTTAGTCATGGGCTGGCTGGGTGAACACCCATCTGGTTTGGCTTTGGGCTCCAAACTTGTCTCGGACACCAACAGCTCCACCATCAGTAGATTCTCGTGTCCCAGGTTGCAGCCTAGAGCCAGTCCCTTGGGTGAGCCCCAGTGCAATGGCTACCCTGCCGCGTATGACGACCCATGGTGTGCACAGAGACATTGCTGCATCTACCCTCAGTCAGCAGGTCACAACTGCTGCGGCAGGAAATAAAAATAAATAAATAAATAAAAAGAAATCAATTGAAAACAAACTCCTAAACATCGAGCTGCTAATCAAGTCCGCTCTCAGGTTCACCCTACGGACACAAGAGGTTACGAGACCAGGTCAAAGGAAAACCTGTGGCAGATTTCTTTAGCTATGGCAAGTGCTTATCCATCTCTGGATGGCCAAGCGTGATTAAGTGTAGGTACAAACCTACGCTTCCTAATTCAGACAACGACCACTCTTGTTTCCTCTTAGTATCCTTGTGCCATTGTGCTTTGAGACCTGAGGGAGCCTGAAGATTGTAATTACCAGCCAGAAAGTTAATTTTTCCTGCCCTGTCAGGACCACCCCTCCGGAGCAGCCCGGCCCTCCCCAGGCTAACCGCTGTATCCGCGCCTCTGCTGCCTGCGCAGCTCATCCCGGCTCTCACTCCACATCTGGCTCAAGGGGCTTTTTTGGGACACTCAACTGACGTTGCCACTGGCAGCAGAGAAGAAAATCTTGGAGGAAAGGAAGAGTGAGTAAACTTTCCCGCCCTCGGGTCTTTCTTAATCACAGGATTTTTCATAGAACAAGGCAAAGAAAAAACTTTTCTCAGGGAACTCGCGAAATAACCCTCCCAGAGACCAAACGGTAGTTTTGTAGCAAAAGACAAAGGGATTCGATAACTGGAAGTAGTACCCAGATGTGCGCACACACCCACAGCGCCAAGGGGTTGCCTCGCACCTGGAGTATTTAGGTAGTATTTTTAGGAGGCTTCACAGACATGCACACATTAAAGCACACATTTATGACTGAAGGTTTCAATCTTCATTTCGGCACTTTCAGAAACCCTCCCGTGTCGAGTTCAGAATTTGCCAGCCACAACTACGCCTCTAAATACCTTTTTACAAAGAGCAAATGATATTGGGGTGGGGGGTGCCAGTGCTGGCTGATACTGTACGCATCTATTTAAAGAAAAAAAACCAAGATTAAAACCAAAACTCTCTGCCTAATCTAAGTTCTCCATGGCAAACGTCTGGAGTTAAACCTGCTTATTTTGTCCTTAATTCACCCCGTGCTTGTTCAGCAGATGGAACTCTGCTGGTCTCTGACAAGCCCAACGAAGGGATTTAGAATAATGCTGCTGCCATCAAACAGGCACTCCAGGCACCGCAGATGAGAAATTAAAGATTAGAAATCAGGCATTAAGAGGGGAAAAGGGACAATAAGTTCAATAAAAATAATTCAATAAAACGAGCGTTAAATTCTATTTCCCTAAGTCCCAAGCGCCCAATTTTATTTTATTTTTTAAGCAGAAGTGCTGGTGCGGAACGGCAGCGAGGGCTGGAGCCCAGCGCCGCAGCACTCCCCGAATGCGCCACAGCCAGGAACGGCACCTCGCTGCTCGAGCCGCTCAAGGGCAGATAAACATTTAGAGAAACCCCAGGACATCAGCAACAGAAAAGAATATATATCTATCTGAAACATGCCTGTAATATTTTTTTTTTTTAAATTTTTTGACATCAAAACCTTTCCTGAATTTCCTCGCATGTAAAAAGCAAGAGTGAGACCTTAAAGATCTGCACTTTTTTTGTTACCATTTCACGCCTAGGTTATTTTTAAAGGCAGTGTGAGGTGCCGGGTGGTCGGGTATGAAGAGCACAGCTCCAGACCTCCGTGTCACACCCAGTGCAGAAAACATCCCTCAAACCCGCACAGCCACTGTCCAAACCCGCACGATCTAGCCCCAGGCCTCCTGCTCGCCAGGTCAAGAACATGGCCAAAAAATACCCATTTTCGGCTGGACAGAAGGCACTTTGTGAGAGCTGGTAAAACAGCAGAACCAAAGATAAACCTAGTTTTTATAAGAGTGGAGTGAAAAAATCCTGACCCTGTCTACGCTATAAGTTATTTATACTACTTAAGTCCTCCAGACTGGTGGGCTGTACTGTTGAGGGTCCATATATAAGGTTTTACACACTAATATACTAAGCCCAGGACACTGAACTTTTAAAGCAACACAACTCTAGCCCCACAAAGGCTTTTGAAAGTGTAACTTCTGTATTAGTAAAATAATTGCACCCCAAGTGGGTCAGCTAGACTCAAGTCAACTTTCAAGCAGCTGAAGGGCTGTCTGAGCAGGAAACCAGCTTCTACCCTCCTTCTGAAGTTTCATGAAAGAAGTGATGTAAAGCAGCTGTCCGCAGAAAGATCAGAAGGAAACGCTACTTTCTGTGTGGTAATATTGCCACATATTTCTTTGTCTCGAGATGTTACTGCTTTTCTGAAAATAATGAAAACGCCCAATGAAAGGATAAAAAGAAAAAAGAGCCAAAAGCTGAAGGCAGGAGGTCAATAGAGAAAGCCGTATTTCTGTGAAGTCTCAGAAGTTCCCGCATTTCATCAAGAAACTGTGGTATTGCTCCTCTTCTCTGTTTATGGATACCGTAAACATAAACCAGCAACGGGACAGTAACCATTAAAGCAAGTTAATCGGCACTGCTCAGGCGCTATCCCCAGCGCCGTGGGAACACACGATCCCTTGACCGCTGAAACTGCAGCCCCAGACAAATCAACTTGGTGTATATTTCACCCCAATAAAGACTCAATGTACTGAGCTGGTGGTGGTGAAGAGTCCTCTTTGTCCAAAGAGCAATGGAACTGGTATAACAGAAAACGAGGGCGCACAGAGGAGCGGTAAAGGCACAGCACTGTGGTTACGTATGGGACGCGGGATCACCCACCTATTCAGAGGTTAAACAGGCTTTTAGAAAAAAGTTACACATTCAAAAGCGTCAGTCAGCACTTTAAAAGGCTGGGTCTGTACTATTTCGCCTGGAGAAGATCCAGCAACGCTGTACTGTCCTACTAACACACAGCGCAGCCCCAGAGAGCGCACACGGTGGCTTCCACGGGTACCAGGTTTACTCCCCTGCTCCATGGCAGGTTCGACTCACTCAAACCATTCCCGAGAGGCATTTATTAACCTGTTCTTGTGAATCTCCAGTGAGACAGCCTTCCTAGACAATCTACTTGAGCTCTGCATTACAGTTAAAAGTGTTTTTCTAATGGCTGATTTAAATTTCCCTTGCCTCACAGCCTGCAGCCATCGTTTCTTGTCCCAACAAAGACGGAGAACAGTGCAGCGCTTCCCCATTTTCAGTATGCTTTAAGTGATGCTAGTATGCTTTCCTTCAAGAAAAAAGAAAAAAAAGAGTTTCTTGAAGTATCCCTGCTACTTAAAAGCATCAAGTTACCTGGCGTGACTTAAGGAAAAGTTGAGAAATTTGCAACATGTATGTGGAAGCTAAGCAAGGGCATATGACAGGAGCTTGCACGTTCTTAAGGACTTACCAGAAAGCTTGCAACTTCCATAAGGAGATTAAGAAAATCCATGTTAGACCACAGGCAGAATCCCAGGCGGTATGTTGTAAAAGAGGAACTCAGACAAGCAGTAGTGTGACACTTAGGACAAGGCGTAAACACGGGCTTTGTGAGGAGCATCCTCTGTAGAACCCGAGGTTCCCATTCTGAACCAGCTTGCTTTACGTTGAGTGTTCTGAGCACAGACAGGAAGAAAAGGTCTTTCCCTTCGGATGTTAACTAACTGCTGCTTTTCATCTTGTTACCTTTCACTCTGTCTGCAGTGGCCAGGTGGTTTAGCAGGAAACTAAATGTCACATGGAATGAGCTATACTGCAAGATGCACACAAGTCATAGTCGTACCTCTCCAGACCTACAAAGACTCGAAACCGTGCTTCAAAGGCGGTAAAAAGCTTCCGAGACAGAAGAGTACAGCATGGGGTTTTTTGTAGACAAAACTGAAATCTCTTATTGGTTACAGATATAAGTCAATGGAAATATCACGTATTTACACCTGAGGAACCTGGGCAGAAAGTGATTGACCCTCAACAGAAGGACAAAAGATCAGCACAGAGGGAGGGAAGGTGATTCTGAAGAAGCAAATTGAGATTGTTACCTGCAAGCGAAGAACAATTGTCATGACCTTTTACCAGTAAAATGTTAAAGAACTAACAGAGATTTATGTTTACTTATCCTTTTCCTTCTTAGAGAGGAAAAAACGTTCAGCAAAGCAGCCTGGGGAGATATAAAGAGGAAGGAGGTATATTTTGTGATAAGCCTCAAACAATGTTCCTGTTGAGCGTAGGCAGTGAGCTGGAATAAAATAAAACTTCTGCTAAAGCAAGAAATTCTGCAAAGACAGCACTGGCTCCCATAGCTGAGACGGGAATTAAAAAGACCCACGTGCGCACACAAACATACACACACACACACACACACGCTTGCCAGTACAGAGATAGGAGGGACTATCTATAGACTTTCACCCACATTTAACAAATAGGGCCTGTATTGTTCCCTAAGCAAAGTTTATTTTCACAAAACTTGCATAAAAAAGCACACAGTAAATCTTAGCTGCGCGGATTAGTTAATCAGATGGGTTTGGAACAAAGTATCTCCCCAAGTTCGAGAGGATTTAAAGCGTGCGTGAAGAAAACAAGCAGAACCATCAGAAAATTTGCCTTATCTTCCTATTTTTATCTTCTTTTTTAGATACAAGCCGACAGACATGCACGCTAGCGTCAGCTGAGAGCCCCAATATCACTGCTCATCATGTGGTTTCTGCAGCCTCGCCTGACCCAGGCGTCCCTCTCTGACCGCATGGACTCGACCAAGCTATTCCACACCTGCGGCGGGGAGAAGGGAAACCTGCAGGGGAAGTTTGTGAAAGAACGAAAATTACTGGGGGTTGGTTTGCACACACAGGTAATTCTCTACCAGCAAACGGCCATGACCAGCCACCAGCTACAGAAAAGACTTCTGAGAGCCATAGCACCAAAATTTTCACTCCCTGTAGACTTGTCAGCTCTGCAATCTCAAAGCGAGAGGATGCACAGCGACAGAATTAAGTGGAGAAGACCTTGGGTGGTATATGCTGGGCTCCAGTAGCGTGAAATCCAGCATAACTTCAGCTAGGAAAAGACAGAATCTCACAAATAAAACGCACAAAAGCACTCGGCCCTTTGCAAAGCATGAGCTGGAAATACCACCCAAGCACGCACGAGAACTAAATATGCTTGTTAAAGCATTTCTGCGAGCTCTGAAACGCCTGGGTTAGGACTCTTGGGCTTTATCCCTAATTCCCAGCTTCTGCTTTAACTGCACACCACCTTCAAAAGAAAAAGGAAACATACTCACCCTTCGCAAGCTGCACGAAGCCAAGAATGATGATGAGGGCCAGCGCCAGCAGTTTTGCCGCAGCAAAGGCGTCCTGGACACGGGTAGCAGCTTTCACGCTGTAACAGTTCACTGCCGTGAGGAGCACTAAGGGAAAGGGACAAGAGGAGACCACATCAGTTTTTCACTGAAAGACTTGAAACGCAGAACAAAACGGTGACAAATCCGCATTTGCTTTTTTGCTAAAACTTAAGCAAACACAAAGAGTCTCTTCCTAAAATAGAAACGTTTGAAAAGCAAGGCTCTGCAGCCAGACACTTCTCTATTCCGTCTTTCGTTCTGGCAACAGGTGGTTTGAATAGTGCATACTCTCCTTGGGACAAGGAACGGCCCTGCTGTATTGGAAAGTACACTTCTGAGGGCATATAAATAAAAGTGGTTACTGCAACCACTAGCATCAGCTGCAATCCCTGTTAGGTCGATCCAATGTAACGTTGCAGTTGTGTGAAAACACCATAGAAATGTCACGACAAATCTCCAGAGCTGATAAATAGTTATTTGTATAACAGCAGCACCTAAAAGGCTGTCGAGGTCACACCATGCCGCCCACTGTGTAAACATAAAGGAAGAAATGTCCCTGTCCTGACCCATTTGGCAACCTATGAGATAAATAACGCCTGCAGGTCAGTGGCACAGACGGGAAGAGAAGCCAGATGGAAGGAAACCCTCATCCTCTGCTTGACCCTCTCGACCAGTGGTGCCAGGGACGGTCCTGCAGACTGCCAGAGATGCTCACCAGGGCAGCGATGGAAGCAAGAGCGGTCCAGCGCAATGGCTCAGATCTGCTGTGGCTGCTCTTGTACTCGATGACCCTGCCTCCTCACGCGGCATTTTGCTTGCCCAGAAGCTCCCACCACCTACAAATTGCTCCGTGGCTGATGCAACTAATGAGGCCTAACTTCCTACTTTTTTTGCCCTGTTTCCCCATCACCTCCTCTGTATCGCCCGCTCCTGCCACTAATTCAGTGTGGCACTCCTACCAGGCGAGGGACAGCATCAACTAGGGCTTGTCTAAAGCCACGAAGCCGCTGACCGGCCAAGCGTCACCTGCTTCAGAGAAAATAATGGCTAAAACCTTTACTGCTCTTCCAAATCGCTTACTGTTTTCATGCCCTGCTCACTGCCTGCTCCCCAGAGCCTGTTGTTTGTTATAGAGACGGGCAAACGTCACGCAGAGAATGACAGTGTCCCATGTGCTGGATGCCCTCCCCTCCTCCTTGTCTCCCTTGCACCAAGCCACCACTTGTGCCCTCATGCCAGCTTGTCACCAGCCCGCAGAGCCGACCAGTCACCGAGCGGCTCGGGGAGGAGCGGATCTCAACCCTTCCTCGGGAGCTGGAGGCTTTTCCCTGCGGGATCCTTTCCCGCTCAGGTTGCAGCTTGTATTTTTACTCTGCAGGAGCCAGGCAAGTTTTTCTAAAGGTGGTAAAGGGCAGAGTTAGGCAACCACTGCTGCTGTTAGGGGACGTGCTAGAATAAAACCTGACTACTGCGTTCCTCCGTCTGCCCATTTCCTCTCCAGGCTGGCCTCTGCCCTCGTGAAAAGGCTCTTTCCTACATCCTGCAGCTCATTTTCACAGGACCCCACTGCCTCAACCACAGCCAAACAGCTGCTCCTCGAAATATTCAGCTCGGATGCAGATCATCCTCTCCTGAGGTTACGGGCTAGACCTACACAGTTTAAAGCCCAGAGAATTCGATGTAGGTATTTCAGCCTTAATCCAACCCCCAGAGATGTGAGTGGGGATCAGCAGCACCTTCATCAGGTCACCAGTCTCTCCAGGAGACTGCCAGTGGAGACTCTGGCCACAAGCCCACGGGGCTGAGACACACAGGGTGATTCAGAACAGGGGGGAAGGCGATGGATAAAGGTGGGAGGCAGAAATACCAGTACTTGGATGGCTTGGCTACTGCCCAGCAAGAGCACGCAGTACTTTAAGACCCTCAACACATGCTGAGCATCACAGGGAAAACAACAATGCACCCCTACTCTGAAGCGAGGTCACCTCCCAGCTACAGACTGGTACCCAGCCAAGCGTACCCTGAGCGCACACGTACATGCAAGGGACGCAAGCTCCAGCACACTGTGGACTCACTAGCCCACCTCCAACACGAGACGGTCGCACAGGATCAGCGGCGCCTGCCTTTGCTCCCCGGCTTGTGGCAGGACCACGCAGCAGAGCTGGTCATATCTCATCAGCTCGGAGCAAAGGCAGGTTCCCGCAGCCTCCCAAGCAAGGGCACAATAAACCGCAAACTGAGAAATAAAACCATGGGAGGAGGAAGGAGTATTTATTTGGGCATTTAAAGGGTCTCAATTGGCTCACTGCCACCCTGCATCCTGCCCTGCTTGTGAGAAAGAACTGTATTGTAAGAGTTCAGGGAAACGCACAGAGCCCACGCCGGAGCTGGGAATAGCCTTCCTGGAACATATGGGTACGGACAGGCTCAGACATACCCACGGGCTGGCTTCAGAGAGCTCGGTCTTCAGGGACCGCTGTATCTGGGTCTGACAGTAACGATTAGACTTTGCCTTCCCGCTCGAGCGAGCCCCGCCAGCAACTGGACTTCCCGGTGAGTCAGAGCACACGCAGGCAAGAAGGGACACGAGTTGCATCATTCATTCACAGGGGTCGGAGAGCCCGCTACGGCCACAGCACAACAGCAACACGCATCAGGCTGAGAGGATTTAAGCGTCCATATATTGCTCAGCTAAAGGCCGCTTGTAGGAGATCTTTAGGCAGGGAAGAGCAAAGCCAGTCCCAGCGCAGCATCCCAGAATACAATGCCTCCTTTCAGCATCATCGGCTCCCCATGCCCCTGACCCCCTAGGAACTAGTGCCATCACAACACAAGAGCATTTAAAGTCTGGAGAAATGAAAGAGCTGGACATCTTCGCAAACAAAAGCACGTATCATCCTACAAGAATGAAAGCCAGAAGTAAATAAGGAATTTCAGATTCACTTTTTTTTTTTGGTATCATGCCTTTCAAGCCCCTTTGGCGCTTCGGGGGTGTCTGGGCACTTGGGATGGGTGAGACCAAAATGACCCAGAGCTGTCCTCCACTGGGACAGACGCCCCTGCGGGCTCTCGCACAGGTCACAGGGCAGCACGAGCTGCTGAGCTTTGGCTGACCCGCTCCAGCACACAGCCAAAAGCAAGTGGTGACAAACCTGCCACACCACCACCCCCAAGCGTAACCCCCTGTGTCGCAGGGTCCCTCCGCTCCGTGCTGTTTGGGGCAGATATGGTGCATCTAATTCGAAAGACACAGTGTCCCCGGGCTTGGAGGCTTTTCAGCATCAAGCAGCAGGCCAGCACTATCAGCGGTTTGCAGGGTCACGGCTCTGTCATCTTGCAAGCAAGATTGCGATATATCTGCTCCAACCGGCACGCTAAAAGGGACATTGTCCACATATACAGGGGAGGAGAAAATAAAGGTTAGCAAGGTCAACTTACAGTATGTCTGTGGTACAGAGGGGGAGAGAAGAAAACACAGGGAAATATCACTAGGCACAGATCACAATTCATCTACTAAAAGCACCTCTAGTGAATCCTAACGGGGAGGATGGGGAGGGAACAGAGGATCCAGGATTCACTTCGACCAGCGATTACGCTAAAAATAAACTCTCCTTGTTTACAGAGGGATATTTAAAGGATGAGCTAATGCATCTAAAAGCACACTTTTCCCGGTAGTGAAGACAGCCCTTAGAGGTGTGACAGTGACATTCCCTTCCCCATTTAGGCATTCTGTTTCTTTGACAATAGCTGCTTCAGCCTCTCCATTAAATACTGACTTACTCAGGGCCGTTTTTCATGTTCTGGTTCTGCACAGCTTGCTGGACGGGCCGTGGGACAGCAGTGGTGTACATAAAAGGCAAAAGCTTTGTACGCAGTCCAAAGCTGAAAAGCAATGGAAGCTTCTGTATTCAGGCCTTAAAAACATATTGGTGCCAGATAAACAGGCTCCGTAAAAATAAGAAAACACTTAGGGCCAGAGACTCCGAAAAGGGCTGAGAGCTTCTTCCACGCCAGTCGTCATTCAGGGCCCTTCAAGTCACAATCTCTCTGCTTCGCATTTCCCACTGTGCAATACTATCTGTCTTTCCTAAAGGAGGGTGGTGGAGTTACCACGCTTAAATGCTTTCAACATAGCTGAAAAAAACCCCACCCAGTCTCACCCACCAGAAAGAATCCTGCAGACACCGAGATGAAAAGACAGACCAAGTACTTTTTCAGTAAAACACTAAGACAAATTCCAGTGGCCGCTCAGTGTCTCAGGAGACCAGAGGGCCAGGGTTTCTCAAAGCAGAAAGTTTTATTCCTTTGATCCGAGATGCCACCCTGCAAAGCAGGGGCTGAGGGACGGCTCCTGTCACCACTCTGTTCACCTCGGATGAACCACTCCACATGAACAACGGGGGAAAGCTGCACAGCCACAGCTTTACTATAAACCAGGGAAATGATACAGTGCAGGGAAAGATCAGACGGCACTGCCCTAATTTCTCCAGCATCTTTCCTAAGGCTACAGCCGCTGGCCATTTTCAGCGGCCAGCTATGCAGCAAGGCAGACCTTTAGCGCAACCCATCGGGGCTGTTCTCAGAAGTCATTCTAGGAATATGGACTTCAGCACGACCTGACGCGACACAGTCTGTCTGATCCAGCAGCCCCTCTCCAAAGGCTTTACATAATTGGGATAATAGGAGCTAGAAAGCTGCAGTGATTGCAGATGTAAGAGGGAGTACTTTTATTTATTTACTTATTACTTCTGGCAGAAGCAGGAAAGATACCGGGTTTTGACTGCTGTAGAGAGAGCACGCTCACACAAGGTGCTGTTCACCCCTTCATTTCTTCTGGTGAGAAGGTGAGCTTCATTTCAAGAGACTCAAGCCACAGGGGAAGCCAGATGCTTCCAAAGATAAGTTTTGCTTTGTAAAGGCAACAGCGGGTCCAGCTTCAGTTATTTACTCTGTCCTAGTAGTCCCAACTGGCTTCAGGCATGTCACTGAACCTGCTCCGCTAGCACTCACCTGCACAGTCAGGTAATTTCCCCATTACTGATAGGAACCAAGGATAAACCGACTAAAACAACATAGGACCCAGAAACTTGTCCGTGTCCCGTCCCCCCCTTCACATTTTGCAGGCATATTCCTTTGATCTCCCGGTCCCAAGTTCCAAGATCCCTCCCAAACATGATTTCTGGATGACGGTAGGAATAAATCCTTACGAAGCAGACGCAGAAAGGGATCACACCAATCCCCACACAGAACAAGACCATGACGAACACACTATATGTAACAACAACAGCTCCTGTGTCTACAAAGGAAAGGCAGGATGTAGTAAAGCTGCCCTGTGGGCACGTGGTTCTGCCCAAAGCAAACAGTATGTGAATGGAGCCCTAGTACAGGTAAACTGGGGCTTGGCATTTATGATGCAACAGTCTTGGCAACCATCCTACAGAAAAAGGTAGGGCTGCAGTTTTCCCGGGTAATGGAACGTGGCCATGGATCAGAGATGGAGTAAAGACTGTGCTCAGGGAGGTTCCATTTGGAAAAAAAGCAAAAGAAGCTGATCCACAGCTCTACGCACTTGTTCGCACTCACAGGGGAAAAAAGGATCCAATTCTAGCAGCAGATGTAACTTGCTGATGGGGTGAAGGGCGTTTGCTCAACCCAAGATCTTTAGCAGCTTTTCACGTGAAACATTTCTAAAATGGGTGTAGGAATTCTTCAGGTACTGGCACAGCTGCATTCACGCTGCATGTGAGGTTACACACCTTGAGAGCCTTGCACAATGTCACTTTTGTCCTTTGTTTCATCTCCTATAGGTTTCCCTGGGCTTGACCTGTAGTGCTTCCTATAGCATTCAGTATACATCTCTATAACAAGGACAAATGTGTGTAAGTATCTTGCTTCAAAGAAGTAAACTCAACTTGCTGCAAGTTATCTATGGATTCCTATCTGTGGTATTACAGGACCAGAATGAAAATGCATAGTAGGGTAGGGAACTTGTGGAAAGGAAGGGGAAGAATGAAGGGAAATCCTCCACCTCAGTTTCCCCACCCGGAAAACAGGGACTGTAACGCTGTCCATAAACAGAGGATGAATCATGCAATGATTCTTGTTTGTAACTCTCACATTTCCAAAGCGCTTAGCCCTTACGATTGTAAGACGATGCTTCCACTGGACCTGCCACTGGATGATGTTGATTTTCTCCTCACCATTAATTACAGAACAGTTTTCGTCTCCTTTCCATTGCCCTATCCCACAGGAAAGGCTCGTCTTTTCATAAAGTGCACGTGATGGACAAGCAGTTTTCTCTTCTACCAAAGATGGTGCAACCAGCTTTCAAACAGAGTCAAGACAAGTTGAGCCCGCAGCCACAAAGAAACAAACCGCAGAGGTGACAGCAGCACATGGCACAGACACAAAGTGGTCCACATGCTTTAAAGAGAACTGCTGCCTAAGCCCACAAGAGGTTAGACACAACAAAAATAGAGAGTTACTCCACACAGTACAAACAAGGAATTATGCTATACTGACTGCAGTGGTTTAAACCCTGGGGACGTTAATGCCTTAGCTATTCACTAAGGTCAAAATACACCCAGAGCTACATTCAGGTAGCTGTGATGCCACGGTGTCTTCCAATGGTCTCAGGTGTCTATTTCTAATAACACAATCTAATGTGAGAAATACATACAAGTACATACACAGAAAATGGTTAGGGAAATTTCAGCTTGATAGATAACGAATGAAGGCTTGTGCCCTGCAAGATGGTAAAGAGAAAAAGCAGAAGGAAAGCAGGTATTTCTTCAAGGACGAGCCCCTGGAGAAACTTAAGAGCCAGGGCAATGGGTCTGTAGAAGGGAAACACTTAGTGGCACATGAGGCTGTTGGAAAGGAGCACTTGCCCCCAGAGCAAGTGTGTCTATATTAAAATCAACTTATAATAATAAACATAACTGGCAACAATTTACAGCTTCCTTTTTATTTTTCTTCCCAAAACATCAATGCTGAGGAGTCAGGGAATGGGCACACCCACAAAGAAAAGGTGAAAGGAGAAGGCACAGGCTGCCCTACCACCAGAGTTTAAGAGGAGGGATCACCTCCAGACCCACCCCCTAACTGAGACCATGAACTCTGGATGTCTCCAAGAAACGGCCGCAGACACCCTGAACGTATCACAGCTCCATCTCTCCGCTGGCTTTCAATTCCAGGAAGCCCCTGGTGCTGAAACGGGCTGGGAGCCAGAGAAGTTAGTGCAAGGCGGGAAGATGCCAGCATTGCATGATGTAGCACAGCTCCCAGAAGCATCCACACCCTCAAATTTCCAGAATTCTGCAAGAATAAATTAACAAGCACTTGCTTGCCACCTCCCTCTCCAGAGCTCTGCCAAGCAGTGCAGCAGAGTCAGAGCCAAAAGGCAGCACCAGGATGGCCCGGAGAAGAGCTCAGTGAAGAATGTCACGGTTTGCAGATACTGCAGAGCCTGGATCTCAAGTCTATATAAATGCACCTATCACTTTGGTACCAAGGTACCATAACAACAGTGATAGAGTTTACACTATTCAAATTGTGTGGTACATGAAAAATTACAAAGAATTTATCAATGCTAAGGGAGGTAACTCCTAGACAGCGGTAGAAGTTATTATTTTATCTCCTTAGAAAGAAGCTTGTGTTTTTACTGTCAAAGTTTCTAGATGACGTGATACAGCAATTCCACAAACCAGGTCATTTTAGCACAGGAAGACAAACAAAATACAGACTTTGCAATGGGAGAAAGAGGTATATTCCATTCCCAGCAAATTAAAAGGACCACCCCATAGCTATCGTGAGCTAAAAAACTTTTCCACTATGCCCACCTCATACGAAATACCTTCCTAACAGCAAACAATACTAATATTTTTTGTACAGATTAAGCCCCACAGACATATCACCATCCTTGCCAGATGGTCAGCTGATGGACTTGCAAAACGCAGTATCTTACCTGGCCCACAATGACGTTCACGTATACAGAAGCACCTTCCCATAGTTGTACTGAATTAGGTTCCACAAATCCACAGGAAGGTGGCTGAACTTCAGCATTGAGTGCTAAATCCTGGGTCACGAGCCTCAGGAAAAATTCCAGGCAGGTTTTAGCCTGAATCACGCCACCTATGCCACGCAGAGGGTCCAAATTCAGCTCTGCACTTTGGCTGGCAACAAACTGCTTTCTCATCCATTGCATTTGATCTATTGGCCTCATCTGACACCAGGACTATGAGACTATTGGAATACTTGAAATACCCAGTGATGTTGCTTTGAATTAGACTGACCATGCTGAGTCTCTCTGAAAAAGTTTTCCCCATTTGTCCATGTCAGAAAAGAAAGACTCTGAAGGATCTCAGTGGTAGTGTAAATCATTCAAATACAATAACATTTAATGGGGCACTTGTTGTGAAAGCCAAGAGAGAGGTGCCAAGAAATGCAATAGTTGCTTGCTGTGTTATAAGAGTTCTCCAAACCTTCATCCATTTCAAGAGAGTCCTGCTAGTGTCAGAGGCTATTTTCATTAGTGCTACTCTCTCTAATTAAACGCGGATTTGAAAAAGCAACTTCAGTCTTGCAACATTAGCCATACAGCAGGGATTCTACAAAGATCCCTTCCTTCCACTCTGATCAAACAAATGCATATTTACTGATACACCTTAGTCATTTAATCTACCTTTCTAGCAGAGGGGGAAAAAAAAAAAAAGAAAAAGAAAAAAGTCTTCAAAGCCTCACACCCTGCTTGTCCTGGCAGATTAATTCCAAGTAGCAACGCTGCAGAATAAACCCATCTTAAACAGACAAGCGTAAGATGTGTTTTGTGCTCGCCTTGCTCACCATCTAATACCTGATGAGTTCAAGATCTACCCACAACTTCACTTTAAACAGCTGGTCAAACAGCCAAACTGTCAAGATTTAAAGTAAAACCTTAATCCTAAATAAAGACGTTCCTGCTTTCAACATACGCAATTTCTAGCTGAAATGCTGACACTGAATACTCACTTATGGACTACGGCTATAATTTGGCAAGCATTCAAGACATGCGTTTATGCACTTACCAAATCCCGGGTTCAATACCTTTCTCCTCCCGTAACTCGCTCAGGGGGGTGTCAGGCACTTAGGCTTCCATACGACATGTGCTATTAGATATGACCCAACTCTGCACTGACTGCTACTAATTCTTCCACTATTAGGCTGTTCATAACAAAAGAGACGAATGAGAAATATGCGATCATTTTAATGGAATTCCACGCTTGCAGGAGGAGTGCCCAAAATAATATTTCAGGGGCAGCAAAGGAAGTCTAAAGAAATTTTAAAGAAGATTAAAATACTGTATCTTTGGAGGTAGCAGATACTGGTGCAGCGATATTGGGGTTATTACTGCCAGATTAGCATATATAATTAACAAGCGATAAAAGGCTTCAGAAGCTAACAATCAAATCACTGATTTGACACTGAAGATCAAGAGTAAAATTATATGCAACTAGCAGAGCTTCTCAAGCTTCTGTGGAGCAGATTATATTGTCAAGAAATAAGTAAATTATAGACTAACCCGCTATGTAGCACACGGGGTGCGTGGCAGGCTGCAGCTAAGAACGCATGTACAAAGAACAGTCCAGGCACTTGTGACACACCAAGCAAGAACCAGCTCAGGTCTGGAAGCAGCGTTTTCCCTTGTCTCCTTTATCCACCAGGAATTTACTGTACCACAACTCAAAGAGCTCTCACATGTAGAAAACCTGCAAATTCACAGGTGGAAATAAGGAATATGCCTGTTACCTTTAACTGGATAACTCGACATTTTCCATCTGTGAGCCATTTCTAGGACACATACTGTGCATTATGCTGTGCTCTGTGAATTTTAAGTGATCTTTGTTGAGATTTATCAGTTCAGATTTAAAGAAGTGCAACACAAGTGGCAGCCAGCAGTAAAAGAGAATCTGACCCGCTAGCACGTCAGAGATGCACTTTCAATCGGACGCTGCTCCACGTCACTGTTCAGGCCGTTACCTGGACACCACCTCTTCAATGGGGGGGAGGTGGGGGGGGAAGAGATAGGATTAAAGAGTTTTACACGATCCTGCTTCTGCTACATGAAGATGGTCCTGCAGCGTATATGAACAAGTTATCTCAAAACTACACTTGCTACCTAAATATTCTGTTAAAAAGTGTTTTTAATTCAAAATGAAAAAAAAAATGGAGAAAATTGCAGAAAAAGATACAAGTATGTTAGAAGTGCAGTGCAAACGTGTGTTCCACTCTGATGCTTTCTCAAGAGAAAAAAAGAGGAAACAACAAATGTAACGGATTTGTCTACATAGCCTCAAATGTGCACCTGAAACATGAAAGTACAGAATCCTTAGTAGTTTAATTCTTTGCCATGTACGATACTGATACTGCAATGCAGATGTCACCAAATATGAAGAGTCAGGACCTAGTAACTGTCCCTCCAGCCTCTACAGAAGGGGTAAAATGGGTTTAGATGAGATCCTATTTGGGGGAATTAAAATAACTGTTGGGTTTTCACGCATATGCACAAATTCTCAGCTTCATTAACTTTAACTTTTTCTTTTCAAAAAATGCTTGGATACCAGATGGACCGTATGTTTTTTACCCCTTAGCATCTGCTTTTACGATTTATCAGTCCTAAAAGCATCAGCCATCCAGTCTTACAGATAAAATAACATGCAGTTTATGAGTTACCTAAGTAACCTGCAGCCTGAAAAGCATGGAGCCAAACCTGCAAATTCTTACAGCTAGGGAGCACTGGCTGTTTCCCAGTGAACATCAAACAAACCACACTAATGATGAAAAGCTTGGCCCATCTTGCTACAGGAAGACTTCCCTGTATTGAATTCCCACACTTTTATTTGGCAACCATGACAAGCATTCATGTTGTCTTATGGAAGAGGTAGTCTTGCATACCAACTATCTGTAGATTACAATCTTGATAGCAGAAAATACCTATTTGTAGTTAAATTCTACTTACCACCCACCTTGATTTCTTCAGCACCTTACGGGGAACAAAATCCCCTCTTCCAACTATTCTTTCTTTCAAGACTGTGATTTATTTAGTTTATCTTAATGCCTAAGAATTCCATTTCTACACTTCATGGCGGCAAACATGGAACACCACATTATTCATTCAACTGTTCAACAACAGTAACACTCAAAGTGGAAACAAATAACTTTTCTTCTTTCTCCTCTTACTAGAAACCATGCAGTCAATTGAATTTTATGTTGAGATACAAACTTTGCAAAGAATACAGCCAGCGCTGTTCTAGACGGCTGGATTTTGACTATATAATAAGTCAACTGTATTCCAGCTCGGGGCCCCAGATTTCCCTATTGCTTCCTGAACTGTTCTTCCCCTCTTTGAGAGAACTCGTTAAGGTATGCTCTAGAGCATATGCACAATTAAATAGACCATTTTTCCTACCCTAGGGCTCTTGTAAAAAAATATTATCTCCCTGGGTAAGGGTAAGTCTGGAAGAAGCCTGTAACAAAGCCGCCTGTTGGTCCACAGAAGCTTTATGTGACTCACTAAGTCCTTGGACCAGATTCACTTCATTTATTGTTCCTAGTTCGTGATGTGGTTTTGGCACCAAACAGTAGAAAAGCTAACTCCAGAAATCAAAGTTACAGAAAACTAACTTGCCGAAGGCAATGCATGATGAACTAACCTTTTGTACCAAAGGAGACAAACAAAAATTTAACTCAAAGCATAAATAAAATAGTAGCCAGCAGTGCAGGGGGGAGTAAAGTTTAAAGAAGAAACACATGGAGATGACGCAGATTTGTAGAACCAGCAACTCTTTCCTTGGCATTTCAAGATAAAGGTTCAAGAACAAGTTCTGCTTCAGGAAAACTACTAATTGCTAGCAAAAGAAAGTTGGAGACGCTTATATTCCTTATTGGAGAAGGCTAAGTGGGAATGAGACCTGGCATCAAGAAATTTCATGCTGCAATCCACTCTGCAACAGAACGGATCTCGCCACGGGCAAGTCTACTTTACCCCTCTATTTGTTTTCTGATTGGTAAAATGGGAAGAGAGACACCTCATCCCACCTATTTTGGGAGAGTTCCTGCAGATGAAAAGTTACTTGTTATTAGAAACACATTCTCAAAGGTTTTGTCAACTACAGTATGTTCTTGCACAGCAAAATTTTCACATAAACTAGTAAGAAAGTCCACCTAATCAACTCTCTGTTAGCTTCTCAGCAAATAACATGAACACCACGTGCATACATGCCCCTTTTCTCTGAAAGGGAAACCATATTGCAGACTGGCAGGAAAGCACTAAAACTAGATTTTTCACAAGGCCCCACTTGATGCGAGAAACCCATCAGCAGAACTATCTGCTAACCCCGCTACAGCTTTCTTACTTGGGCGCCTGTATTTCCTGAGTATATGCACTCCACTTTGTTAAAAACTTGGATGGGAAGTCCACACGCCTGTATACTTGCCCTGAGGTTCCTAAAAATTTATCTGGGGAGTAAGTTTAGATCTTGCCCAAAGAAAAGTACATTTTGCTGCCCTGTCTGTTATTTATCTTATTATATCTGCTAGCTAGCCATATGATGTACTCGGCCAGTTTGTGTATGAAGACATTTACAGACAATCTATCTTCCCATAACGACCATGTGCCGCAATTTTTGAATGCCTGCGATCCTCAGAGGGTGAAGGCATCTAACACTGTCTCCCTTTGGAGAGCATGAACAAGCAGACTTCGCTTCACAATCTCAAAAAGAAAAAAAAAAAATAGATCATCTGACTGTAACTTTGTACAGCAAATAAATGCTTTACAAAGTCCTGACAAAAAAACGGTATCCTCTCACAATATACACCTTCATAATGGCAGAACTACTATCAGAGCGGAACACAGACTGACCATGAAATTAGGGGAGAAAGGCAGAAAATGGTCCTGTATTTAAAGAATGAGGAATTTGCATGGGGTTACTTTGCTATGACCAGAGGAATGGAAAATGGGGCTTCACTAGCAGAACCGCAGACTTCAAAATACCAGAGAGGCGATAAAAACTGCATCAGGAGACTCGCATGCGTGTGCCGTGGCAGGCATCAGTGGCCCTAAATTCATCACAGCATGACTGAACCGCTCTGCAAGGCAACGCACATCTCACGAGATACGATGTTTGCCAGCAAAAAAAACCCAAACAGGTTTCCAGCATATCATCGCTGCACACACACACGAGAAACGTCTCATCTCAGAACTGGTGCTGAAAACCGCCAGGCACTGACTGCGGCACAGGCCACGTTCAGCACCAGTTGCTCATGACAGGTAATTTCCCAGCCGCACGTTATCCCGTTATCCTCCCCTGTGTCTGCACACAAACCCCCATCCCAGCCACCGCAGCCCCCCAGCACTGCAGGGCTCCGGGGGGATTTCACCCTGCCCGAACACACTCCTGCCGCAGGGCACGAGAAATCCCATTCCAGGACGCAGGCAAAATGCATGCTGCGTTTATCGCACGCTGCTCCCCGCATTCCCAGAAAACAAGAGAGAGAGACTCACCAGCCTGTAACCTGCAGTTTGGAAATTTTCTGCTCCATTTATTTGGGATGGGGCCACGTTTGCTACTCACGCTATTCAAAACAGCCCCTGAAAACCCCGGTGTGCAGCCAGGTTAGCACAGGATGGTGCACCTCTTACAAAGCAATGGGCAGCTGGCTGTCTGGGCTGACTTTTAGGGGAAGGCAATGGCGAGCAGAGAGCCACGTGGGCAGCTGGAAGAGGGTCTGCGGGTACTTACGGACACAGAGACAGGCCACCAGCTTGGCAGCCTCATCAGGCACTGGGCAGGTGGGGAAGATGGGCTTGAGCAGGTAGGTGGCAAAGACCAGAGCCACGATGTACTGCGAGGAGGGCCGGATGATGAGCAGCTCTATCCAGAGCTTGAGGAAGGCGGGCAGGGAACCGTAGACCTCCAGCATGTAGGCGTAGTCCCCGCCGGACTTGGTGATGGTGGTGCCCAGCTCAGCGTAGCAGAGGGCACCCACGATGGAGAAGGCCCCGCAGACGGCCCACACCACCAGCGACAGCCCCGGCGAGCCGGCCTCCCGCAGCACGCCGGTGGGGGTGACGAAGATGCCGGAGCCGATGATGGTGCCCACGATGATGGCCACGCCGTTGAGCAGCGTGATGGAGCGCTGCAGGGTCACCCCCTCGCCCTCGGCGGAGGCGCAGGGTGAGGGCGAGCGGGCGCAGCCGTTCTCCTGCGCCCCGCCGCCCGCCGCCTCCAGCATCTTCTCCATCGCCTGCTTCTCCTCCTCCTGCGCCAGCGAGGAGGCCGAGCCCGCCGGGCTCCTCTTCTTCACCGCCGTGCTGCTGCTGCTGTTGCCGCCGCCGCTGCCCGACATGGTGGCGCGGAGCGGAGCGGGTCGCGGAGCGGAGCGAGGCGGGCGCGGCCGGGCGCTCCGCCGCCACCACCATGCAGCCGCCCCTTTTGTTACGGCGGCGGTGGGCGGCGTGCGCCGAGCGCCTCCCGCTTAGGCGGGGAGCGCGGGCCCGGCCG
Organism: Stercorarius parasiticus; assembly: GCA_013396915.1. Lineage (NCBI taxonomy): Eukaryota > Metazoa > Chordata > Aves > Charadriiformes > Stercorariidae > Stercorarius > Stercorarius parasiticus. The sequence continues at coordinate 73,694 of VWZL01004643.1, forward strand.
CCTTTCCGGGAGGAGGAGGAAGGTTGGGGGGTGGGGGTGTTGCAACGCTCCCGGTTTGAGCCGGCAGCCCCCCCGGGAACAGGCAGATCTCTTTCGGTGCGCGGGCAGCTCGCACGACACCCCCCCCCCGCGCCCCAAGGGAGAGGGGACGCAAAGGGACCGAAGCGGCCCCCAACGGCTCCCGGGGGGCTCCTGACTGTCAGTCGCCAGCAGGGGAGGTTTGTTGCCATTCATTCTCCTGCTTAGGCTGGGCTGCGCGTTCTTATAAAGGAGAAATGTGCCTCTGCGTGTGTGTGGGTAAACCTCAGTTTCTGCAAAACCCGCGTCTCTCGCTGCCCCCCCGCCCCATCCGATTTCAGTGCACTTACCACATTCTTCTCTTCCACACGCTCGCACAAGCACAGGCCAAGGCCCAGCTGCTATATCGCCTGCATTTCTGCAGAGGCACTGCAGAAATCTGCCCGTCATTTCAGATGCCAAGATCACCAAAAAGACTTGTCTACAAAAAAAAAATAAAATAAAAAAAATGTCACCAATATGGCAAGCATGCAGGCAAGAGGAACAACTTCTATCATTCTATCACATACCTCAACACAAGTTTTGCATCCAAGGAGACTTACTTGGATACTTCACGGAAGTGCCTAAGGAGCCAATTCTTCAACAAATTCAGATTCTCTCTCATCCTGGTGGGACAGGAGATGAGTTCAGAGGCTAAAGCCTGGAAGCCCTGGTTCTCAACAACAGTCTTTCCCACTGGGAGGTGGAAACGGTACTTCTGAGGAGCTGTTTCTCAGCAAGTCATTAGTTGGTGTCACACAAGGAGTCGTGCCCAAGCTCTGAAACCCAAGGTCCGTGTCCTTCCTCCCTGGACCATCCTCCTCCGTGCAAGTTTCAGACACGCTTCAGTAGGGTGGGTCAGGTTTTCTGCAGGATAGCTCAGAGAAACGTGAAACCTGCATTCTGGGGAACGATGTCACATTTTAATAACATTTTCAGGCATCTCTCACTGGTAATTGGCAGCATGATGCTTCCAACCATTAGAGGAAGCCTGAGCAGCCCCTTGAAGCGCTGATCAGAACCTGACACCTTGTGGCTGTTAGCCACAACAGCCCAGAACCGTAACAGCCTTCATCGCTTCTCCATTTATATAAGCATCTGTATTTAGGAAGAAAGCTTAGACAAAAATTACCTTTGCGCCAAGCATGTTTTTCTCATCTTCAAAGAGAAATGGGATCCTGAAGAGATTTCAAAGACTATAAAAATTAATTAAAAATAAACAGCAAAACATTTATCACACAATTTTCCCGAAACCCCAAAAGCTTTTCTTTAGTCTACCAGCTTAACGTTAGCCCCATCGCAGAGGCTATATGGCTGTAATCTAAACCGACTGTTTCTCACAGTAAGATTTACCGGCATTTATTTATTACTGCATTTCATACTTTATCCTAGGCAAAATGTTCGCAGGACCCCAGAATCAGAAAAAAACGGTTACCTACAACATACGGGATTGTCTCTGTGTTGGCCTCACTACCTCAGGATCCAGCAGACAGGACTGGAATTGAAGTAAGATGTATGTTTCCGGTATTTTCAGATGAATGCTCAAACTCAGTTTTATAGTTGGGTGAACAAAATCATTCATCAGTGGATTTTCTTCACCAGTGCTCTAGACTAACTTCTTACCTTAAGGCAAATAAATTAACTGCTTGATTGTTGGCATTTTAACACCTGATATCAACCTAATTCACAGAAATTTCCATTGACTTTCAGAAGAATGGGACCAAGTTATCTTTTTTCTCTCTGCAACCAATTCTTCCAAAAGGGAATTTCTTAGTAGACTGACAGCTTAGAATTTGCAGACTTCAACCTCAGTTTTGACAGCATTTCCATTTGGAAATCCTGGGATCAAGCAGCAGTGGAGTAGCAGCCACCGAACTACCATATTTAAAGTCAACCACATACTTGCCTGCCTTGGAAATTAATCAGTCGGAGTTAATTCTGCAACTGTTTCTCCATTTGTATTGCTGAGAAAATACCTGCTCATATAGTGCTTTATATCTTCAAAGCACTTCACAAATGCTAAGTATTATTATCAGTTCTGAGCACGAACATTAACTCTCTTCAGGCCCCCAAGTTATTCCGCTGAATCTTTGAAGACTATTTGATTATACAATCAGTTCTCCATGTGCTAATACTCAGGCACTTCAAGTTTGTCACATCAAAAAGAAAGACGGAAAGAATTATTTGTCAGAAAAACAAATAATTACCAATATCAGAAGTAAATTGGCCATTTGTTAGAAGTAATGTGTATGTTCTTAACCATTTATCGGGAGAGCTGCCTTGATCAAAATAAGACAGCCCGCTGGAACCAAATAAGCTGTTTCTTTAGCAAACGCCTCAGCTGTACTAATACAGGACCTTATAAGCTTTTTTGTTGGGTAAATGGAAGTGCTTGGCTTCCCTACCACAAAGGGTACCAAATAGCACGGTTTGGGGGGCCTTGTATAAAAGTATCGCCTACAGTTATTTTAGGGGGTGAACTCCTTAACCAGGAATGTAATCTCCTACTTTGCCCATCAAAAGAAGTGGAGGCTTGTTTGAATGAAATGAGCTAAGCATAACATATCTATACGATATCTAGACTCTAAGCATGGCTAAGCAGTGAGACTGAGAAATTAACGCTTATTTCACCTGATCAGCCCTAATAAAGAAAAGGAATTTATATTACTCAAAGTTCTTTTCAGAGTACTTGATAAGATTCTTGTAGCCACAACCACTAAATGTGAAACTCTTGAGAGTTACACCACACATCGGATCAACATTCAGATTTATCAAGACTAATTACACAACGGAAAAAATGAGCTTACTCAAACAGGTCAAGTTTAATGATCACCATCAAATTTAGCAAATATCTTCAAAATTTGGAATCCCAGTTTAGACGGCATGCTGCATCTAGCTGAACATAACAAAAAATTAGATATCCTTCCATCACTGCAGCAGCAACAGAGAGGTCATTGTTCTTTCATTTCCATTGTAATACAGTTCAGCAGAGTCTTTCATAGCTTTTAAGTATCACAGAATGTCTGACATCTGATTAGACTCCATTTATAATGAACTGGTTCATTCTCAAGAAGGAATTGTATTATTTTCTTGACAAAAAAAATGGTCTTTTTAACTTGGAGAGCTTAATTACACAATGAGATACAGACACAGGTTTCTCTGTGTTTCTTTATTGCATAGTTGCACACTAATGTAACAGTTTAAAATCCAGCAGCTAGAAGTTCTGTATATCAGGTAAAAACTGAGGAAAAAGGCTTGTATCCTAGGAGGACAAAAGGCATTCCCTGTTACATATGTTGTCTGCAAAGATAATTATTTCAGTAAATTATGATTAGGCAGATAGCATACATTAAAATACACAATGTAATAACTGCCATGAAAACAAGATGCACAAAGAAAAAAGCAAAGATGTGCCAAGAAATACAAGTTAAGGCATTCAAAATTAAGGCATTCAAATTTTAAAGCAAATAATATTGACTATGAAGTTGAGCAGAAAAAGGGACCCTTCCTCAAAAGTAAGCCGTGTAGAATTCCAGTACTCTAAAACTCATCAGATTTTCGTGAGATCAAAGCATTTCTATAGCTTTCAAAGCCAAAAGATACACTCCTGTCAGACTTCTGCGGTAAAAATACCAACGCAAGCCATCCATGACAGAAGACAACAAAAGGCTGGTCAGGTATATGTGGTGGCATACACCTGAAGTGCACTGGTGTGAAAGTTCTGGAATGTGAGAATATGGATCAAACATTCAAACACCAAATGAAGTCATTCCAGCTATAAAGTCACCAAGAACAAGACTTCTGATAAGACCAATATTTAAGAGAAATATTGAAAGGCAGTTGGAATTCAGACCAACACAGATGCAGATCTATGTTCAAAAACCTTCTACTCCCTTTTCAGTAAGCTGTCCTTAAAATAACTTCCATTACAGTCTTTAATTCCTCATACATACTGCCACAGGAATGCTTCTCAGTACAGTATTAAGTAACAGGAGTGACTACTATGCAAGAACAAATACAAATGTGGGCTTTGACCCTTTTGTATTGTACTATTTGAAAGAAGAGCCTTAAGACTCCTATACAGACACGTTTCAAACAGAGTTTAACTTAGTTGTGCAACATCATTACAAATATTAGCTCTAGTCCAACAATCAAATCATTTCCCCCACACACAACTGGCAAAATAAGGGAAAAGAATTACATCCCATCTCCTGTTTTACATACCCATGCAGGCACACAGTATTATTTTCCTTGAAGTTAGCTTTTACAATGCCAATACAGTCGTCGTAACGTAAAAATTAAAAAAGCTCCCCCCAAAACCTTTCTGTTTATTTCTAAACTGCTAATTTCAACAACAATCTGCCCTGCAACTGAGATACTGCCTATCTTAACCAGAGATGCTAAAACACCAACATGCAAGTGCAAGACAGAAAAACCAGCAAAATAACGGTAACAGAAAATCCCTGTAAAGCTTATTTTTGTAGCACAGTAGAGCTAATTCTTTCTGTGTTGACCCTGTTTCCAGATATTTGAAATGATCAGCGCTAAAACTGATTAATTTTATGTCCGCATAGATTCTGCAGACCAGGAACATAACAAAAAAATCTGTCTGATGGTGCCAAAGACTGTATAGTTCAACTGAGATGGTAAAGTTCAACCAAGTTGGTATAGATGATATATTCTACAGAGTTCAACCAAGATGGTAAGGTTCAACCAAGCAGTAAAGGCTTGGGAGAGGTAATGAAACTGAAGATATATACTGCCATGTTAAATATACTACATGGTAAAAATAAGTACACTACACTGGGACAGAAGAGAGATTTTCTTACATTTATCATGTAGAGGCACTCTGAAGTTACGCGGCCACATTTCAAATTGGCAAAGGAGAAAGGCACAACTGTTGCAACATAACAGCCTGAGGTAGAGCCATTAAGGAAGCAAAGGCAGGACCTGGGCACTTAATTGGTTAAACCAAAAAATTCAAAAGTCTTAAAATCATCAGGGTCACACTAAAAAGTGTTAAAGTGCTTTTCAACTGAATGCTTGGACTTGAAAAAAAAGGTATCAATTCTAAAGTTCTGAATTTAGCGTTGACAAGCCAGTGTACCGGCATCACTTGTGCTGAACCATACCAGCAGCCAGGGCTTTGCTTACTGGCAGAAGCAGACCAAGTTAACATCTGTTCTCCAAGAAGACTCCTCAAATACAATCCATCAAGATCACGTCATGGGTTTACAGACAGACCTGCTCCTCATCAGAAAATCTGACCATCCATTCAGTATGTGAATTTCATGCACAGGCACACTGTTAAATATAGTACAGCGTAAAAGCCAGTGAGAAAGGTGCTCGAGAGAAAATTATGGCAGTAGTATGCTTCAGAGGTAGAAAATACTTGTGGCAGTTGGACTGTAACTCTAGGATAAGGCTCCAGAGCTGGCAGTTTACACAACTATTTCATCTGGTCCACAAATAAATTTCAACCACCACTTAACTTCGTTACCATAAGGTGCTATAAATACAATCTGGTCTCCAGTTGTCCTAAAGCTAGATAAATCTTTTCATAAGAAAAGTACATCTTCAGATAAAACTTTGAAGAGAGTGCACTGGTGCTCTGTGAGTTACTGAATGCTGCATCTTGTCCATAGTCTCCTAGCACTGGATCAGGTTTCAGAAATTGTTTGAGTTCCGCCCCCCCTGCTCCCAAATCCCATTGGGAGGGTCAGATGGGGCTTATCTAATTTTGCTTTCCTTTGATGTGATCAGTTTCCCGGGATCAATTGGACATTTTCGCCTAATTTGCTGCTCTTGCCAATCTTGAGATACCGGTGAATTCTCTTCTGCTCTCTTCTCCTGGTACATTATTAATACAGAAAAGTAAATGCTGCCAAAGCTAAAAGCTTCTACATTTGTTATAGGGTTTTAGAAAAAGTCTTCTGACTTGTGGTGTAGATAAAGTGGACGTTTTGTGGCATCCATATCAAACGTGGATCAGGCACTCAATAGAATGGAAAGAGCATAGATTCTATGAGCTATTTTTTCCCTTCTCTTGTCATCCTAAGCACCAAGGAAAAAGGACGAAGATAAAATGTCTCTGTATATGTGACTAGATTCTCTAGTTCTCTTTCCAAACCTCTAAAACAATTACACAAAAGGACACGATTAATACTTTTCACTTCTTCACACTTCCTGCTTGCTAATACGTTTTTCATTGATATTACCAATTCACGCAAGTCACTGAAAGAGCATTTGAAGAGACACTGAACAATTCAGAAAAGAAGCAGGAGAAGAGGTCACCTGCCCTTATTTTTCCTTTAACTGTCAAAATAATTCCTTATTGATCCCTGCTTTAAAGCAAGTCAATTTGTTAAGGATTAATATTATTTACTACTTAAAAAAGCAAACTAAAAAACCCCATAGCTTCTCTACTGGAGGTCAAATGTCACTTAGCAGAACTGAAACTGGCTGGCTGTGAAACTGAACGGCATACACACACTGCAGAAAAAGGAAAAATAATTAAAAAAAAATAACATCAGTATTGCAGTCTGGACTGACATTTCATGGATCATCTATGGCCTGATCTGCTCAGCATGGTCCTTGGGCTGTACTTCAGTATCCAAGAGATGCCTGCTTTGGAAGGATGAACGGACGGTTCTGTTCATTAACGGCTGAAGAGGGCGAAAGTTGTCTACCATTCTCTTTTCTTCTTCACCATCTGAAGTAAAGAGCAGCATCCGAAATGCCTCCAGCTGAGGATGAGAAATGTCCGATTTTGTGACTTTACTAACTGAAGAATTATTAGAGTTCACAACAGAACACAATAATTCATGCTTGGAAAAAAAAAAAATAATCAGAGGTACTATTACATTTGCATTCCTAGAAAGTTTAGCACAAACTTCTGCCACATCTTTCTCACCTGCTGGTAAAGTTTATGCCATCATCCACATCAATGCAGAAGATGAATTGTCATTGGCCATGTTCAGGCAAACTCAATCTCAAATGTGGCATGTCTGAGACAGAACCGATTCCCATTCAAACACTGGAACATATGCTATCTTTAAATAAGTCTCTCGAACCTTCTTAATTTACACTCTTCCTGGAGTTCTGTTATCTTATACAGACATGCATATGCTGGCAACCAGAAAAGAGAGAACCTCAACAAGCAACAGTCTACGTAGTTGTTGTTCTTAGTGGTTTATAACCGGGGATTAATATAAAGTATGCAGCAGATCAGCTTTTAATGCTCACAAGGGCATTACAATGTTAAGTAAACTATGAGCCTTTCTATGCCATAAAAGAATGAGAGGGAAGAAGAGCCAAGGGGAAAAAAAAGAGAAAAAGTTTCAACTGAAAAGAAGAATGATACACTATGCATTCAGTTCTCTCTGCTCTGTTAACAATCTTCAGTTCTTCCCGTCCTGTTCCTTCATGTAAACTAAAACATTAAGATGACGTACATGCCTATCCTTCAGTTAGTGTTCCTTTGGAGCATGACTTTCTAGATGGACTAGCTCCATGCAAAAGTCATATTAAAAAAAAAATAAATAAAAATCAGTATTTTGTCTCATGTTGTTGGACTCGCACTTCATTTTTAATCAAAGCTTCAAAAACCAGGGACTATGCACAGATAACTTTCAGTAGCTCTTAAACCATGAAAAAATGGTAGATTTTTTGGCGCTGTTCATTTTTACTTGCTTTGCAACAATCTCCTAGACTTTTTCTATACTGTAATGCCCCTCAAAGTACCCCACTCCTTGGAATAGACAAAAAAATCCTGAAAACTTCCAATAAAGTCCACAATTGTAGTACAGTTCTAGCGAGTCCTCGTTCTGACCATTTTCTACTTGTCCCTACGTCTGCCAAGGAATAACATGAAGTACTAAAATTAAAAGCAGTAGAGGGCATATGGAGACAAGTTTGGGTTGGTGTCAGAACAGACTATTGACCACAAGCTTCTCCAGTTGAAATAACTTCTGTAACACAAACATTTGCTGAAACCTCTGTTTGTCTATCCTTTTTAAAGGGGAATAAAAAGAAAAAAAGGAATTCAAGGACAGTACAACCAAATACAGAGTAAACATGCCTACGAAGGCAAAGGAGAAAACCCAGTGGGGACTCGCTTTATCTCTCGCCATCAGAATGGCATGTGAAGGACTCAGAGCCACCCACCATCCCTTCTGTACCTTTGGAGTCCGCCCCAGGGAAGAACAAAGGATTAGCCCTTGCAGTCTCTGCAAAATTTCTGTGCAAATGCACGTGGCTATCAAGAATATGCACAAAAGGTCAGAGTTTGGAATTCCACAAGACCTGCCCTTTCTCCTCCCTCCCTACCACAAAAAGGGCTGCATCCTGGTAAAGAGAGCAAAATTATGCACTATTCCAATAAATAACCTTAGAAGTTTTCAAGGGTCAGCTTCCAGCATAAGGCATTGTTAATGAAGATAAAACTCTACCGGAGAGCTGGAGAACATACTGAAGAGGTCTTAAGTCTTTCAATATTAGCTGCTGTTAATGTCAGGACACCTCCCCAAACAAATACTGGAGGTGAAGCAGCCACTGATCTCTGTGTATTCACGGAGAATTACTGGCACTGGTAAGTAACTACCTCTGTGCATCCTCCCCTTCGTGGCAGCAGGCGGTCAAACAGGTATGGTATGATTTGAAACGTAAGCATGAGTTTTACCTGATTCTCATCAACCTCTATAGGCTTCTTCTTAATAATCCACGTGACCGATTCGGTAAGTGGGGGAGTAGTCAAAGAGCCTGCGTAGGTCCAATAATCAGGGCATGAAGGTATCAAACAGGAAGGATCAAAGACATCAAACTCGATAACAGTATCCTAAGCCCCAGAAAAAAAAAAAAAAGACAGAAGATTTAGAAAGATCTTAACAATGAGATTAAGTACCGTATGTGTTATATACGCATATGCAAAATTAGATATTGTGAATATTAATAACGATCTACATAACATAGTAATTTAAAACCCCATAAACTTGTAAAAAATTGGTAAGCTGGGTTTAATGTATAAGAGGCATATAGTGAGTAGACAAAATTTAAATATTTCTGTTGTCCCCACAAGCCATTAGGAATTCAGTGCAGAAGAAACAAGGAGTGTGAAGGCGCAACTGACTACGTCTTTGTGGGAGCTAGAAGCAAACAGGAAAAAGAAAGAATAAATGGTGGAATAAGTTCAGGTAGTTCTGACATATAATTAATAGACTGCAAACAATAGCGCTTTTACTTTTCACCACGTGATTTTAGGCAGCAGGGAGAGGGAAGAAGACTAAAATTTTATTTCAATCACATCACGTATTCTTGTCTCCAGAACGTGTACTCCCACAAGTGAGATACCAGACAGCACGTAGGAGCTTCAGAGCCTAGATTTCCTACACAAACGTTTTACTCCTGGGGTACTTCCAGGATATACTGGCAGTGCAGGAAATGAAGATCCTGTTTTTCCTTAGATGGGCTTTATTGGTTCCCCACTGAGAATGGGAAATGTTACAGTAGAGAATTTTTCAAAAACAGGGAGTTGGACAAGATATTCTAGATGGGAGCTTTCACTTATCATATAAGAGAGGAAGGTGCAAGAACATCAGAATAGGTATTATTTGACCTTCCTCCTCCTCCTCCTCACCAGGGTGCTGTTCCTCAGGGTTCAGTACTTAAGTCAGTGATAACGCTGGCAAGGCAACAAAAGTTTTCAAACGTTTTAAACGAAGTGCTGATGAGTTGCTGGGTGACTGACACCCTTTGGAAGTGAGCTCTCTTTCAGAGCAGCCCACGTGCAGCTTGATGAGCCTAATGTTTGATACTACTTTTTTTTTTTTAAATAAAAATCTTGAGTGTCTTTCAAATTCATATGCTGTAAAATATTATCTTCTCGTAATGGATGTATATTCACAGATTTTTGTAGGTCGTTTTGTCACTGAACTGACTTGTTTGACATTTATCTGGCAGAATTTGCACTGCACTGCCATAAATATTTTGTTTTATTTGGATTAAAAAAATCCTCACTGCGATAAATAATGGCACAGCAACTTCGACTGGATGTGCTCACACGCCAGCAGAATCTTGATGTGTGGTTTTTTTTGTGTACTTTCGAAAAGGCACGGGCATTCGGAGGAGCATGAGCTGCTTCTGAGCACTATCAGAGATGCAGCACTCCCTCTCGTGGCAGAAGTCAGAAATCAGCGATGAAGAGTCCCATTCCCCTCGCAGAAAATTTACAGTTTAAAAAAAAAAAGGCAAAATGTAATCTCCTCTTCAAAGAAAGTTCCTTCCAGTTAAACAACATACAAAAACCAATCCAGTGTCACAGGTTTTCATAGAAACAGAAGGGCAAGCTTCAGTGAGGTCAAGCATTAAACATGTGCATGCCCTTCTAAGGGGATACAATCTCAAGAGCATCATTTCTTAAATCAAGAGGTTTGGAAAGCTTAAAGTATAGAATTCCTCCTTAATAGTTAGCTTTCCGCCCCTTCAGTATAATCAACAATTCACCCAATGTGTCAATCAGGTCCCCTAATGACATCTAAGGAAGAAAGCATTTATTAGTGTTTTGCTATTCTCAAAGTATCCTTTAGGTTGAATGACTGCGTTAGTTGTGCTGCGTGATAACTGGTGGGGCGCTTAAAAATACTTACCTTGTGTTTAACTGCTGGCAAGGCATCAACCAGTGTCTGCAGCCCTTCATGATGTGCTCCTAGCTGCAGAAGACAGGTAGGAGTTAGAGAATCATTAAGCTGACATTCTGCATATCTACCTTAATCAGTATTTTTTTGAAAACAACAACAATCTAGAGGTATTTTGTCCTAAATCAGTTTTAACAAAATAAAAAGGCATCATTACAGCTTATTACACAAAGTGAAATTACCTTTAAAAACACTCCAATAACAGCCAAGCCATTACCTTCCATCACAGCTTCTTCAAAAGTTGGGTACACAACAGCATTCCAGTGTACCAAATGCAACTGAAATATAAATGAATGAGAAATCAACACATGCACAGAGCACAGTAATGATAGCAAGAAACCTGACTTTTGATCTTTTGGTCCTTGACAATTTGAGACACTGCAGTGAGCTACCTCAGAAATCAAACACCACAAAAACGAGGACCAATTGTTACTGGAAAATAATGGTGCTCCCCTTCTTTTTCTTTTTTTTTTTTTTTTTGGCCTTTTTTTAAACAACAGCCGAAGACCCATAAACTATATTTCACACATACAAAAGGGATTTTGTCTGTGGGAGACTGATTACAGGAATGCTACTTACAGGCACAAAAAAGGCTTAGCATACCTGGAACTGAAGGACTCTTCCATCTCTTAACAGGAAGAACAGAGCATGCTATTCTGCTAAGGAATATTCTCCTACACATAACATAAGCTTCCTCTGCATTGCTTACAGTCCAATACAAGCATTTACTTGAGGGGTTTTGTGTATTAAACAGATAGCCAGCACCAGTCCCAAAACTTAGTCATACAGTCTTGCTGTTAATGTCTTGCCAAGCTGACAAGCATCATTATGAACACATTAACAGGAGAGAAACATCTTCTCAAAAATAAGCAATAATAACTTTTCGAATTCTCCATCTTTGTCTTGTAAGTATGTTTATACCCGTCACACTTTCCTCTCTGAGCAACTGTCCTGGTTTGAGCGACACAGGCCTAATTTCTCTTGTAATGTTTGGGAAAACTGCACTTTCAGAAGACTCTAGTGTCTGAATTCATGAAAATATTTACTTTATAGGCAGCTATGGTATATGGGTTTCAAGGTCTCATTTTTCAAGTTAGCCAGGTGCAGGGATGAGGAGGAGCGAGACCTGGGCACTTGACCCAAGCTGGTCAACAGGATTATTTCATACCATGAACATCACATTCAATATAAATTAGGAAGTTTGCTGCAAAACTCACTCTCTCACTTGATGGCGGCAGTCCAGAGAACTTCTTGCCCCAGCGCCAGACCCCTGACCCCTTCCTTTCCTCCTGAAGCTGTAGCACCCAAAGTGTCCAACATTTGCTGTCCGCTGCTGGGAGTGCACAGCTTCCTACCGATAGGACTGGCTGAGTATAATCCTTGTATATTTCATATTGGTATTGGGATCAATATTGGTTCTTTAGTGTTATTATTGTTAATTATCTAGTCTTATTCTATTAAATCTGTTTATATTTCAACCCTTGGGTTTCCTTGTTTATTCCCTGATTCCCTTTCCTGGGTAGGGAGGGATCATTGGGTGATAGAATAAACGTCTAAATGACAATAAATAGTTGTGGGTTTCTCAAACCATAACAGCATAAACCATAATCTGTATTTTTCCCCCATTGGCTCCGTCCTTTTTATTGACTCTTTTTCTGCCTTAGTAGTTACTTAATCACAGAAGTTTTGCTACTTTAATAATCGCTTACAAGTTGAAAACAGATGATAAAGTGATCATGATAACCACTATATTACCACAGAACTCTGCTGTACATTATTCTAGTGGCTTTAAGAAACATATAAAAATATTGCTGTAACTGGAATAAACTTTCTATCATTAGACAAATCTCTGGGGTCACATACACAAGACAGTTATTGTATACAAAGTAAGCAGGACCAGACTTCTTGAGTTACAGGTATAGGTGTGAGAATCAAATAACCTTTCATTTTCTCTTTAAATATTTTTTTAAAAGGGTATTTAATGTGTGCTTTATTTATTATAACTAAACGCTTGCAGAGAAAAAAAGTGATTTTAAAGCAGTTAAGGACTGGGACATTTGGAGGTCCACTACAGAGAGCAGCTGAGATGCAGCGCATTCACCATACTCCCAAGAAAACAGATCCTACACCTTGTGAGCTCTTAGCTTACTGCAGCTCAGAGGCAAAGCACTTGCATTTGTTTTTTTTTTTAACTGAGATCTGAGCTTGCACATTTACCTCAGTGTCTGCTGTCCACCTGATCTGCACCACATTAGCTGGGACCTGGGAGTTCATTAAGACTTCATTGTGCCCTCAGTCTGCTTTCTGTCTCATCATTTTCCCCTTTAAAAGGGGGAAGGACAAGCAGAGTTGTGCCACTCCGTCCAGACAGAGCTGGAATAGCAATGATACTTTGCTGTCTGCCATTGGCTTGTCCGGCAGCTACCCCTTGGGGACATTCAGGGAGAAGAAAACATTACTGAAACTTTCAGTAATGGGGCCAACGTTCAATTTTAAGACTTGTGTTCTTCTCCAGAAAATACAGTGAGCATGAACTTCACTAGTGCAACAGTAGATGAGCTGTGGCACCTACCAGGTCTGATCCTTAACAGCAAACTGCAATTCTTCAAATAGGGAGTTTTCTATCGTGCAGGATAGTCACAGACAGTCCGAGACCCAACCTCCAGTCCCCACAAGTGTTTGCACGGTTCAGCATTTTATCTCGTACCTCTGCCGGGTAAAATTTACTGTCAACTGTGTGTTCTGAACCCCACTCGTTTATAGCTCCCCAATGGAAATGGAACTGCTTTAGCCTGTATTGGTTTTCCAAGGGACCTCCAACGATTACTGAAAAACAAAACAAGACAGACATTAATAAACATGATTTAGAATTGTCCAGACAAGTAACACAGCAAGATCCCTACTTGAAACAAGTTTGCCCAAGGAAGAAATCAGCAACTATCTTAAATGAAGCAATCCCCTATTGCTTGGCTACTTTTACAATTTAATTTGCTATGACAAAACTGTTCAAGCAAACACATCACACTTTTTCCCTGCAGTTTGAATCAACTATATCAAATTGAAGGTAATAAGCTAAATAGTCTCCTCATCCATCTCCCCTCAAGGGAATTACTGTTTTTTTCCCAATTCACATAAAGTTTGTCAGAGTCATGGTGATTACATGTTACGTTCTATGCTCTTCTCTTCGAGCAGGCATATGAGAACTGCCTTACGAGATGCAACACATATGACAAAGCAATGGATGTATCTATTAAATGACATCCCAGTGAAGCCTCAGTATCTATGAAAAAATATTGACATTTCCCATGTCAATACAAGACTTCAAAAATCCAGTTTTGCCAGTATTATCACTACACTGCGTCAAATGTTCAATTCTGTTTTTTTCAAGTTACAAAAATGCAAACATACTATTCTGCTTCAATGCAGCTTTCAGACTGCATAACCAAAGTTGAAAGATTTCCTGTACAGCCAGATATATGGTAATATATCTGTGTCTGCTCTAAACTGCTAAAGCTACGCTCTACAAAGCATCTAAACATACAGTCCGCCTATGGGCAAGATTCTGAGTTTATGGAACCTTTAATGCACTTTTTAGCCATGAGTAAGGGTAAACACTCAGTCTGCTGTCCTGATTTCAGGAGGCATCTCATCATTTTGCAAACACATGAATGAAAAAGTCTATGCCTAGTTTTCTGTGTAGTGTTGGTTTTTACTCATTTCCTGCTAACTGAAGGAGGATCATTCTGCAAAGTCTTCTTGCTAGTTATTACATCACAGCATCTGGTAAATGACAGACCATAATTACTTCCAAAGGGGTAACGACAAATATGTGGCTGTAGAGACCCATTTGCTGATTTTTATTTAACTGTACATCATGGTTAAATTTTATAGCAAACCACTGTATAAAGTACATAATTCCAACACTACTTTTGAAAATAAGTTAATCACTTTAATGCTGAGGAGAAAACAATGAGAGGCATTACGAGCTTCCTTGTCCTTTCCCAAAAAACAGACAGCAGTTTTGAAATTCTAACTAGATAGGTTTGCTTGTGATAAAAGAGTAAGCTAAAATAAGCTATGCAAATTGACATTTAATTAATTTCATCCACTGCTGTTGAGCTCTTCACATAAATGCAATACTGACCATCACTAAAAAAATGATGATGGAGAAAGGTAACTTTCAAGGATGGGATGAAGATGTGGCCCACACTGCCAAGTCTTTCAGAATTAAAGTTTCTGCACTCTAAAACTATCCATTCCTGATTATATGATGATGCAAACCCACAAGTGACTACATTCATGTTAATAATCACATTCACTTGAATGTTTACCTCACCAGCAAGGTTAAGCACAGGCATACATACTTCGCAAATCAGATTCTTTAGTGGACACTAGAAAGTGACAGGAAACAAACAGGAGCTTACAGTCCCTTTACAAGCATTTTTGCCATTTCATTTCCTCTCAGTTTACCAGTCTTGATAATTTCAAAACAGAAATTTAAAGGACCTCTAACAACAACCAGAGGAAAGAATCACATCAGCTTTTTATTGTAGTCCTAGTCTGTTTCAGTCTTATTTCCTTGCAGCAGATGGTATTCATGCACACAGACAGGACTACATTCTGTACGTACCTTCCCCACACCCTCTTTCTTCTTCATCCTCCTCCTCTGCTCATAAACAAACACCCCATGGCAGCACTACCTTCATCTTTTGCCCAAGTCTTGTTTGCCTCATCTCAGAAGTTGGTCATTTTTGTCTATCCTGGATGCACGTTTCATTTTGTCTTTTTGATCTTATGTTTCAATTTTGTTGCTTTTTTTGTTTGTTTGTTTAAGAGCTTCCTTCGTAAGCTTCCTTCTCTGCATTTCTATTATTGTTAGACAGAAGCTGGCAGAAAGAAAAATCAGAAATAGCAACAGTAAACAGAGAAAGGTGGAGGAGAGAAGCAGGCACTTGAAAACCTGGCTATTTATACAGCAACATCCCATGATCTGTTGTTTCTCTGTCATTTTGGAATCCTGCCACTGATCATTTAATGGCATCCTCCACTAGCCGTCATCACCCTTCATTGACTGTAGTTCATTTGAGGAAGATGATAATTATGAAAAGGCAGCCATCCAGAAAGAGGCAGCAAGAATACTCACACTTAAAGATTTATCTCAAGTCTTATAGATGAAGCGGGTAAGATCTTTCAGAGCTGTGATGCACTCTGAATAGCCAGCCTCTGAAAGGCCAGTGCCCCTCTAATTGACAGTCCTGATGCTTGCCTCTATGTCACAAAAACTGCCCCTGTGTATTTAAAAGTTGCATATTTCTTAACCTTCTGCAGGCAATTCCCCTCCATTACATTAATTCTTGCAGAAAAAAAGACGACTTTGTTATCCATTGAACTGCAAAACATTACGCTTTTCAGAAATGCATCCACAACAGATAGCAGGGTATGGCTGTATAAAGTAAAAGACTTAAATTAAGAGCAAAACTGACCTAAAGTTAGTAAGATAAAAAAATCACTGATGAGCTAACAAGTGATACCTCTATCTTAGTCTCTCCTCTAACCCCATCTCACTAACGCAATAGCAGTTTGTACTGTAAAAACAGAAGGGCACCATTTGGTTTCTTCATTACGTATCATAGCGCTCAAATGAACAGGGGCAAGAATAGTTGGAAACTAATGTTCTGGGTGAAGAGCTATAAGCAATAAAAAAAAACCAAAACCCCAAATGTTAGACAAGCCCCTGAAAGCTCCATGCATTCCACTACTACTGTTTTTGCTACATTGTTTTATCAGCCTCTTTCCAATCAACCAAAAATACCGGTATAGTAGAGACAAAGCATATGTTTTTATTAGCATGCTGAAGACCTCTTTCCCAAGGGCATTACTAAATCACCTGTGAGGATCTAGTAACTCTTATGGCAATCTTAAACGTATATTACTCTAATCGAACAGGTTCAAACTTGCCCAGGGTCCTTCAATTTTTCCCTCCAGGACAAGCTGAGTAATTGACATGAGTCATGTGCTACACAATATCCCTGACCAACTGCTACCAGTTCACCTGCCTTTAAGAAATACCTTCTTTGTACATACCAGCAATATCCTTTGGTAAACTCAACTTTTAAAGTAACAACACAGGAAATCTCGAATTTGGTAGCAATATCTTGATTTTAAGTTACTTGACTCTGTTGAGCATTAAAAAAAAAAAATTATCTGCTCAGGTCAGCGTGCTGACACTGAGCTGATTCACAACGACTTGCCAGAATACATAATTGGATTTCACATGCATGGACTCCTGCTTATACTTAAACAACAGGAACACACGCACCTGCTCCCTGCGGTAGCAGCTGACTATTATTTAATTCTCCAAAAGCTTACTGAAATAAGTATATATGCTTTCCAACTGAAAGTCATTGCGCTGCTGATTATTTCAAATGCATTAAGTATATCTGTTAACACCACAAAAGAGATAAGTGGCAGATTACTTTAATAGGAATCTCATTTAAAATTAAGTACATACATATACATATGACTGAAGATTGACTCATATAGACAAAGCTGTGATATTACAAGACCTAATCAAAAGGCAGAGCATTAAGGCTTGTGCAATAAGAATAGTTTTCAACCTGCAACAGAGGATTTGCGCACAATGTCCATGGTAATAAGTACATAGTAAAAGTAAGACCTACATAGAACTTCTGCATTACAATTCCCATCACTGTAAATCCACGTGTAGCTAAAGCATTCTTTTACTGTATATTCATTTTCAGCATTTGTCCTAAGGTTTTAAATGATGGAAATATTTCTCTTCTCTAAATATTAAGACAATAAATCGATTTTTCTGAGTTTTGCTTACTTGATCTATCAGTTGAATCATCAAACTCAACCAGGAACGAATATCCATTGTTCCAGATGTGAAGACACGTTGTTGGGTCGTAGCTGATTTTCAGAGGCTTCAGAAAGGGGTCATAAACACTGTCTCTCCACTGGATATTGATTGGAGACTGTCGGGTGCCCCCAGGAATTGTAAGTGGACTCTGCCAAAGTGGATGCACTGGAAGAGAATGAAGAAAGTCAGGCTCTAATGCACGATAGAGAATTTCCAACTAAATACTTCAGAACTTTTTGGCAAAAGAAGATGCTTTGGCATATTGGCTCCAAAAGCTAATTCAAGTCAGCTGATGCACAGGCAAGTAAAATAATAATACATTCCAGTTGCATGACTCAGAGCTACACAGGGAAGTGCAGTAATTTCATAGATTCATCGAATGGTTTGGGTGGGAAGGGACCTTAAAGATCATCTAGTTCCAACCCCCCTGCCACGGGCAGGGACACCTCCCACTAGACCAGGTTGCTCAAAGCCCCATCCAACCTGTCCTCGAACACCTCCACTTCTCTGTCCAGTTTGACTTACAACTGTGTTGATACCTTTCTGCATTTACGAAATGCTCCTCAAAGAAATTCTGTCCCCTTATTTGCCAGAAAATTGTTTTCCTTTTATTGACAATTGATTTTAAGGTGGCTTCTGTTTTGCAGCTTTGCCAAAGTCTAAGCACACCACTTCAGCTTTCCTTATATACCAGTACATCAACTGACATCAGATTGCACCAGACACAGGATAACTCCCACTAGAAGGCAAAAAAACTCTCTTGAAGGTGCCAGTCTTTCGCCTATGCATGCTTAGGCAAAAGTTTACACCACTGCTAAGGGTGTAGTGCTCCTGAAGCACCCATACCAGTATCAACCAAGACTACTCCACGCAGTCAGGACCTAGAGCTGATCATGCCCACACCTGTAAAATCCTAAGCTACCAATTTTGGGGGCAGCTTGGGCGTCTCAAACCAGCACAAGCAGGGCAGATGCATGCATACAGTTTCCGTGGGATGCTATTCTGCTTGAAAACAGAACTGAGATCTGTGTGGACAGGGAGCACTTGCTCACCTGCCATCCCCCAACTTCAACAGCCCACAGACCAAGGTTTTTGTGCCTTGCCCATCTGCTGAACCCAAAACCGAGAGGCTCTGAAGCACGGCATTACTGGCTACTTCATTAGATACAACGGCTTGCGGTCTTTTGGAAAGAAAGAAAGAAATTAAATCCTTTAACAACCCACTCACATGAGGGGCAGCTGAACAACCTTCCCCCTTGGTTTCCTCAGTAAGGGGCAAACTTTCTCGGCCTGTACAAGGTCGCCACAGGCAGGTAAGGCAGAAGCAGGCGAGCAAAATACTCTCCACAAGTGCCACTGCTTTCTCTTATTGTTACTGCCATTTCCTGATGTTTCAGCGGAGGAACTGTCACGGACAAAGACCGGCTGAACTTGGCGTCCCCGCCTCTTCTACACAAA
Source organism: Stercorarius parasiticus (assembly GCA_013396915.1). Taxonomy (NCBI): domain Eukaryota; kingdom Metazoa; phylum Chordata; class Aves; order Charadriiformes; family Stercorariidae; genus Stercorarius; species Stercorarius parasiticus. The sequence continues at coordinate 92,780 of VWZL01004643.1, forward strand.
CTTTTGGGGCGCTGGCAAGCCCCCTCAGAAGCGACAGAGGGAGATGGGCGCTGCCCGGACCCAGGCCCCTCAGCCGGGTCCTGGGGAGGGCGCGGTGGGCAGCGGGGGTCCCTCGGGGCGGGGACGATGAGCCGGGACGGGGAGAACGAGGGGGGCTCGCGGCAGCGACCCGCTCTCCTCGGGCGGCGGGAGCTGCTCGCCCCAAGGGGCGAGGGCAGCACCGGCCTGAGGGAGCCCATCCCCAGGCGGACCCCCCCTGAGGGCGGCGGCGCAGGAGGGCGGCGGCACTCACGGGCGTCTCGCAGGCGGTAGGAGCAGCAGGCGCCCAGGCTGCACCGTCGTGTCCCCCGCCGTGAGGCAGCGGCCACCCAAGCCCGGCGCAGCAGCGGCAGCATCGCGCAGGAGACTGTGGAGTCACCGGGCGCCACCGCCCAGCCCGGCACGGCCCAGCCCGACACGGCACGGCCCCTTCCGGCACGCCCCCCCCCGCCGCCATGCCTCCCTCAGGGGAGCGAGCGCTGGTTCTGCCAGAGGCGAGGCGGGGAGGGCAGCCTCAGCTCAGCTGGCAGCTCTTCCCTCAGGGCCGGGCCGAGAGTGGCTTTTACCGGCATTGTATCCTGTGACAACGTTAGAGAAGAGGCCACAGTTCCCTGTGGGTGCGTTTTCACCATTTCCCATGGTCAGGCTAATCCCTGTGCTTGTCTCGCACCAAAAATTTGTTTCCTCTCAGGGTTGATAGCATCAGGGCTTGCTTATACACCTGAGGGGAGTAGCATTTATTCTCGTCTAGTTAGTTTTGCTCAAGGAGGAGATTACGGTTTCACCCAGCTGAAGGTGGTGGGCTGGAGCATGACTTCTTTCCCACAGAGATACGGGTGGCCCTGGCACAGCAGGGCCCCTGCCCCAAACTGCACAGAAAAGTTAGGAAAAGTTAACGTTATGGCCACGTTGCCCGACTCCTTCTGTCCCTAAGTGTAGAGGCCAAAATAACGCCCACCCCGGATTGGTAAAAGGGTCCAACTGAACTAGCATTTGTCTGACACCGCATGAGGCAGGCCTTGGTTAATCCTTGCACCTTTTCTGTGTTACAGCTCCCAGTGAAGAGCACAAAGCAAAAAGGGAAGTCCCTAGAAAGCCGACAGTGTCAGTGAAAGTGCAAAGATGAAGTAAGTGTCCTCATTTTTGCCGGGTCCATTAGGCAGCCAGGAGCAGAACCCCACAGCTCAGCTCCAGGCCTTCATCCCACCACCCGCTTTGAATCAGATTTCTTGGTTACTCTCTTAAAGTCATTTTGCAAATCTGCATTTACCTTTTGGGGATTTTTAACCTTGTTAGGGTGACTACTCCGGAATTTTCATGAGAAACCTGGCATAGCATAGAGAATGTTTTACTAAAACGGAGACAAGACTAGACAGTCAGCTCAGGCCAACCAAGAAGTGTTTGCTCTAGTTTACAACATTGTTTGTGAAATTTCTATTGCATTCACAGTATAACATATTTAAAGTACTCCTTAGTTGAGTAAGAGGAGGTTGAAGTCTGGCAAGTGATTTGCTTTGAGTGGCTACATGATCAGAAAACAGGTCACCAAGAGATGTACAAACAGCATGTGATCTTAGGATGTTAAACCTGAGCTTAAATTTCATTTTACTTCGTCCCTCCCGCAAGATACGCTTTCTTTAAAGTGTGGTCTTTTTTTGTGTAGTAGGATTCAATTGCAAACATAATGAATTCTTGGTTTGACTCTCAATGTTTTTCAGGATGGCTAACCTCACTATCCTCAACATATAGCATCCTGTAACTTAAAAAGAAGAGCTAGGTACTTGATGAAGTTGAAAACAGTTGTAGCCCTTAAACATCATTATTCATTCAGGCCTAATCACAGTTTAATAGCCTATTAATCATGGTTAGGCAACTGTATTTAGCACAGGTCAGACATGTCTGTCTGTTGCTGAAGCTACTTATGAGCAATAGGTAGCTCCTGGTCATGAAGACAGCCCATATGAGCTTTGTGCTTAATTGCAGCAGGGAGCTCAGATATAGCTTCAGATACTTTAATTCTGAGCATAAATAGGAGATACTGGGTTTTATTCTCATCTACTAACAAAACAAGATTGTCATTCCTTCATGTTCGTTCTTCTGTGATGTGTCCTGTAGGTACAATTGATAATCTTGGGCAGCTTAGAAGTCAAATCTACCGAATTAACTAATGTATGTATGCCCTATATCATAGTGTAGATGCTTACTGTTGCAGAGCATAACTTAGTTTCTGTACAACTATCACTTTTCTGTATGTTAAAAGAAATTGAAAAAAAAGCCTCACACTCTGCTGCTTTACACTGTGGCATTAAGATGACCAAACCTTGTGAAGCTTTTTAGGGATTTGATCCTGCAAAGTTTTGAAAATGTGAAGTTTATAATAAAGCTACTGAGCTGAACAGAATGAGTCATTTCTTGTGGGTTGAACAGCACAACCAAAGGAAAGTTCTTATGGCGTAGGCTTTCGGAAATGATGGGCTGTTCAGGTGCAAAAAAAACTAAACAGAAATAACTTTGACATACAACACACTTGTTTCCCCTCTGAATCATTCACAGAATCTGCATCCAGTTTTACATGCACATACTATTTCTTACTGAGCATAAATTTCAGTAAAACTTCAGTGTTTAATAAAAAAACCCCTTTTCTTCTCTGGGGCGTTAAAGAAAACCCTTCAAAATATGAGTTCGTGGCAGTGAGATGGTTTGTTTTGTAAACTGCAGACAGAAAGGCAAAAACTACCTGTGCAAAAGGAAACATAAGGCCTAAATCTTATTCCCAGTGGCCAAAATCTTCTTTTCTGGACCATTTCAGAAACAGAGTTTCTCCTTGGCCATGTCCCAGCTAGAGATGGTGGTTTATGCAAGAGAGACATGGCGAGAACAGCAGCAGCCAGAATTACAATATCTCTGTTGTTCTCATGTTTTTCCAAAATTGTTATATTTCTGGACCATCTGGGAGGTTTCAGCTATGCTCTCTCTTGTTCCTGAGCTGAGAATGGTTTCTGTGGATAGGGAACACCACAACCAGAAATCTGACTATTTTTCTACTGGATGAGTTAAAGTGATACAGAATCTGTGTGGAAAAAGAAATAGAAACCTCATCTACTAGGTTTGTTTTCAAATGGGCAAAGTTAAAAAAAAAAGAAAAGGTAAGAATAGTGAGAATTAAGGTAGCATGCAGTTTGCACACTTCGCTTTATGCATGTCTCATTTACGATCAGCTCACTGAGGAACAGTCTAGGCTATTGTTTACCGTTGTTACATACGTATCTATGGTATTGTCAGAGCAGTTATAGTAAATACTGTAATCTAAGAAGCATGACCAAGATGTGAGTCACCCATGAGGAGAGATCTGCCACAAACAGACCTAATCTGTGCTTGATTTATTTTATTTTTTTAAAACTTTCCAGACACAGTGATGCTCCATTTAATTTTATAGTATTTGGAGGCTTCTTACATTTGCACTGTGGTTTTTTTCCTACCTTTAGCAGCTGAAGTACATGCATAGAGCCATCCAAATAGCCCAATCTTTTTAGTTATTTTCTATAATTAATTGCAGCTGTGGATGCTTTAACAAGTCTATTTGGAGTAATTGTTAAAAAGTTCATTTAGCGTTGATACAAGTATCAAAAGCTGTGGGGTGGGATTCAAGATCCAGATGAAAATACAGGTTGTGTATATTACTGGATTATCATAATTTATAACATGATTTCCAAGAAAATATTTTGAAGGCCATGGTTCTATGGTAAAAATCCAAAATAAATTCAGTTAAATGAAAGGATTTACTGCCAATTTACATTTAGAGACAAAACATTTTTCAGTGTTTCATTTTTAAATTCCCTTTAACTATCCTGGGGAGGAGAGAGTTCTCACATGCGGGTTACAAAATCAGAAGAAAGAGTATGAAAATTACTTAATGTAGCTGTCAAGTAAGAATGAGGGGTAAAATGACTCAGCTTTGGTGGCTTTCAGTCTTCATGGTTTTAATCTTTAAGAAGGAAAAAACAAAGACGACCTGTTGAATAAAGCACTTTGATTTGTTTACATGGGGATTTTCAAACAAGGTTCACCCAGCTCTGAAGTAAATCAGGGAGTACAGCATGGTGGGAACAATTGAGAAACCCCACCCACTTGAAGGAAATACGTTTTTATCCTATGTTGAGCAGGGGTGCTTTCCATAGCAACACATTCTGAATTAGAAAAATAAAAACAAACATACAACTGAAACTCAATAAAGAGCCATTTTAAACTTTAAAGGGCTGTGGCTCTGCTTCATCCACTTGGATTGAATATTACAGAGGAAATCCAACATAGGTTGATTTCTTTGAAGCTTTTTAGTATGAATCAAGATTTTGGAGGATAGCAGCAGTGGTTGTCTAAGGTCCATCGTGACAAGGTGTTGAAAGTTCTGCTGAATTGATGTCAGATTTGGACTGTGATGCAGGCCAGTTTGTTGATAAACAGTCTAGTGCTTTTTATCAAACGGATGTAACTGACAGAGTACTCTAAGCTCAACAGGAAAGCAGCAGCAGATTGTGAAATGCTGAGCTTTTCTCTTCTTCCAGAATGTTTGGCTGAGATAGGAGCCTGGATGAGAAGGCAGTGGCTGAGGCTAAGTCCAGATAAGGAGGAGGTAATTCCATTTGGCAAGGTAAAGCAAACAGAGGCTTTATCTTTTCTGTATAAAAACATTTGCTAAAATTATGCCTGCAGGCTTAGTAACTCAGCATGGAAAGGGCTTAGAAGATATCTCATGGACAATTTGTGTAGTTACTGCAATTGTATGTGCAGTCCTGGAGATGGCACACCTGGATTGTGTGTCATTGCTGTACTTCTACTACTCTTTAAAAAAAAAAAAGCCTTGAAGGATTGTGCTTTTCTTGTAACTTCTTCTGAATGGATAAGGAAGAAAAAAGCCATTCAGGTCTGCTGTGGCAATTATTAGTAGGGTGAGGGTATACTCCATAGCCTTAAAAATCCTTATGAAGAGCATTTCTAGCAGCTCCCTCTCTATTGTATTGAAAGGTGTCTGAAACCACTGCCTTCATGTATTGTTACAAGATACCACAGAGCTTAGTACAGACATCCATTGCAGTACTCCATGTCACTAGAAGTTTTTTTACATACAAGCCATGATTCTCAGCTATGTTTCTGCAGCTCTTTCCCAAGGAAGTGCAGAAAAATACTTTTGTCCTTGTGGGGACACTAGGGGAATGCAGAAAAGGCACTGGGAAGTGTCAGCCTTTGAATCGTTTAACCTATGTCCTCATAGCAAATGTCCAAGTTAACTGCCAAGTGAAAGAATCACAACCCAGCTCAGTGAGAGACTACTTCTGTGAGTGGGAGGGGTGAGGGAGGGAAGATAAAAGAGATGAAGTGCAGGAAAATGGTGAACTTTTCATTGAAGACATTACCTAAGAGCTCAGTGGTCCAATTTCCCATTTCTTTGATTGAATTTTTGTCACTGAAATGGCTGTTTGTACTGTCAGCTGTGAATAGCAGAATCTAATTGAATGTGCTTTTTGCTTTGAATGCATGTTGTGCACAGGGTCTAGCCACCAGATGGAGGAACCCACAGGTTGGCTTATTCAGATCTCGTGTCTATTCACTGGCAGACGAAACCAGGCATTCCAAAGATAGTGCTTCCCTGAATCAGTTTGTTTTGGCATTTCCTGCATGAATGTCATGGTGTAGAGAAAGATTTAAGTAATAAATAACATTACCTTAAATTGAAAAGAGCTATGTGAGTAAAAAGAGCGAGCTAGCTAGCTACTGTAGTTAATTTAATCATCAAAGGTCTTATGATGGAACAGCCTTCTGTGATCTCTTCCTGCAATGTTTGTTACCATGAAGTGAGTTTTGGTATCTCAGTACAGGTCCCCATGGACAAGTGTCCACAGCAAAAAATATGGCATCATTTAGCCACTTACTGGAAACTGATGGACATGGGGTAACCATAAAATAATTACTTTCTCCATCACATGTGGAGATCTAGAGATCTCAGCTTTTCTCCAGTTTACCTTCTTACTCCACTGAACAATTTAAAGTAATTTTCCTAAAGTAATACTTTCACTGATGAAACAGAAATGTAACACGTTATTGTAATATGTTCCATTCCTGAAGTTTTCAATTCTATAGGCCATAATGGTTTGTCGTATATTAATACTGAACAAGCAGAAGAATTAGGAACTGTGTAGAGGGAATCCGTACTGATGATTCTTGGGTTTCGTTACTTTTTTAGTGTTGATTTATATTGTCTGTGTGATTTATATTCTGAAATTGGAAGTAGTTGGACTCGCAATGAATATTCACTTGCAATCTTAGTTTATGTCTTCAAATATAAAAATAATGAATAAATAATAAAAGCTAATGGATAAAAATACATGATTTTAAACCACGATTACAGTGGATTCTCTAGATTTCCGCTCTGAAGCGGTACTTCGTATCTGCACATGATGAGCAGTATTGTATGAGCCCAAGCATTACTCTTACGGCACAGGTTTTTCTTTTAGCTGTTGAATCTCCAACGCTGAAGAAGTTTACTGATAAACTGCAGATAAAGGAGTGATATAGACATTGCTTATGACTATTAGAATATGTTCTCTCATCTGTATGCATCCTTGTGCAGAGTGGGCTTAAGCTTAAGAGTGGGTGAAGTTAAAGAGACTTTTGAGCTCTACTAAGAAAGCTCTGCACCAGTCAGAAAAGGAAAAAATACTGTCATGGATGCAGGTGTGACTCATTTAAATTTTCTATTAGGATTTAGGCTCGCTCTTCTGGTTGTTTCACTAGTAAAACAATTCAATGCTAATCTTGCTTTTAGAATTAGGCATCTTCTATAGATTTAAAAGGCACCTTTTTTTTAAATGAAGGTGAAGTGCTCTATTAACAAATTATGCTACTCAATTGAAATACCCATTCTGTTTTAAGCTTTCAGAATACAATTCACATTTTCTATTCTGAGTAGCAAAAAAAAAAGGAGAAAATTTAGACTGAGAACTCTGAAAAACATCACAAATACTGTATCTTCATAAAAAGCGCTCTGGATTATTTCTGATGTGCTGAGTGACAGGGAAGCTTGCATGCTATATATTACATAAAGCTTCCATGCCTAGGAATATATACAAGACAGCGCACATTGCACTTGGCAGCTAATCTACCAGGTGTTTTGAGATGCTAGTCACGCAGTGGCAGAAAGTATTTTGGCATTATCTTCCAAAATGGATTTCAAGTGCAGAGCTATTAAATACTGAAATTACTGAATATTTCTTCTAGCTTCCACTATATAAAAACCCTTGTGCTTGTCTTCATTCTGCTGTTTTATATCTGTCACAAAATCAGCTGTTTTCTCATCAGTTAAGTAAATACAAATTTTGTCGTTTGATAATTTAAATAGAAGGGAATCACATCTCAGTATTCAAGGAGGGATCTGGCTGTTCTTTGGGAAAAATTAGTAAGCTGAATACATTTACAGAGAAAAAAAAGGAAACAAAAGGATTTCCTAGATGTAAAAAAATTACTCTTTACTATTGCTCCAGCTGACATTATCTGCACACAGGCAAGTAGACATGCAGCCTCTGGCTGGCCTCATCTTATTTGTAGATAAGTTAATCAGCATTTTAAATAACCAGATCTTTGACATCTTCCAGTAGTGTCCTGCATCTCAGAAAGTGATTCATTGTAGCTCTCCTGTACACCACATTTGGAGGGTTTTGTGATTTATACTTCTATTAGGCCTCATTTTCAAAATTAAACATTGTAATGTCCATTAAAGTCAAAGCCACTCAGAATCAATTTGTGCAAAATGTTCTTTAAATTACACTTATAAAAAGAGTTTTCATGAAAACCAGCAAAACCTTGCGGGACAAAATTAAAAACTACTTGTTGTATAGTATGCTACTTCATTGTAGTTACAAGTGAAAAATCACAAACAACCCAATAACACTTACACAGCAGAAATAACAAAGAGCAATGTTTTAATACTACCCATGGAGATAAATCATGCGATTCAATAAGGTATTTCTATCTCTAGTTTCTCTCATTCCTTTCACTCTATTTTCTTTAGTCTTTCAGTCACATTCTCAAATTTCCCTTTTTGGTTAGCTGACAAATAAGAAAGAAGAGCAACACTTAACTACATTTGTTGTCTTTGTACTTCTGCATCTATCTTCTGCAGGTATCCAGTACTATTTTGATTAAATGAAATACACTTACATGCCTCATTCCTGTTTTTACGAGTGCAGGCGGCCAGACTGCAGAGTCGTGCTGGCACTGACGGTGGACTCCAGATAGTTTTCAGCTGCTTGTATAAATGCGCCAGCGTATTTGCCTTCACACTATTCATTGCTATCACCTTGGCACTTAAAATCTTCAGTTAGTCAAACAGCCAGAGGAGCTTTCCAGACTCTAGCGACCTATCAACATAAAGTAGAGGAAAATAATCCCGTGGATATACAGCTTCAAGATAACTGAGGGGGTCTCCAGAACTATTTATAAAAAAATTTGAGAGCACCCTTTCCTGGTTGGGGAGGTGGAGCTAACCAAGTAGTTAATTTTCAACTTGTGCCTGGACAGGCTTCTTTATTGGCTCTACATTTTGTTGGAGGGCCGGCAAGTTGATGATTATTCTACATGTGCTTTCCAGGTTCTTTCTCATCTGGCTCCAGGAACACTGAGGGGTTACAGAAATCACTCTTTTGTATGCAAGGAGAGAGGTTTCTTATCACTTCTTCATGCATACATGCTTTGAATTTGAATAGTTGCATATTTGAATACTGATAGCTAAGAATTGCTATCATTAACAGCTGTAATTCTGAGAACTGGTGACTCCTTGAACTGAGGAATTCACAGAAATCTAGTAGATATACAAGGCTGGCTCAGGAGAACAGGAAGGGGAGCAGCCTTCTGCAGAAGAGTATTTTAGCTCCTCCAAGCGCGTAATACAGTACCATTGCAGCCTCAATGTGAGGAATTTTTTCTTCTGAACTATCCTATAAGAGGTATAATTTTCTATAGGCTAGGAATAGACATAAGGAACCCTAATTACTCCTCACACACCACTTTGACCCAGCTGAAGTGGGCTTTTTTTTCCAGTGGGGAGAACAGATTGAGTCATTTTCCTGACTTGTGTTTCTTAGAGATGAAAACATAAAGAATTTTACTCTCTTACTATTTCCACATGCAATTCCAATAACTTTGTTATCATACCTGAAAGATCTGTATAAAAAACCCATCCTTTAATTTTCTTCAGGATGTTTGCTCTTCCTCTGATAGCTTCAATCCATGGAAATGGCACAGACACGAGTAACTTCTGAGTTGTAACAGAGCTGTAGTTTCTCAGGCCCAGCACAGAAACACAGGCAAGCAATTCATTCTCTAGAGACTTCTCATAATGTTACAGATTGTAATAGGCCAAATGGGAACAAAGATGGAGAGCCATCAGAAAAGGGTGCCCAGGCACATTAGGGAGCAGTACAGGCCAGCTACTCTCAAAGGACAGGGGAGTGGGGAGCCAAGGATGACCCCAGCACAGGCAGTGCCATCACCAGCAGCATGCCACCACCCTCCCCCCCAGAGGCTGTGCACAGCCGGCAGAGGTGGCTGCTGCTAAAAGGGTCCATTGGCAGTCCCAAACATTGCAAGGGACAAACCAAGTCCAAGGTCCAACCAGAGAGCTCAGGCAGAAGCAAAAGGAGACAGGGCCAAAGAAAGACAAGCAACAGTAAGGGTCCAAAGTCCTTCCTAGAAACAGGACTAAAGATGAACCTGAAGACAAATACCCTAACCCAGGCCTGGGCTTAAGTAGGTTCCTGGCCCATGGGCAGGGCTGTGTGGCTGGAGGCTGCAGGTGAGGCTTGTCAGGGCCATTAAAGCTTGTTAGTGGCCTCAGGGTCATGACAATGCAAACATATTCAATAATTTTCATGTAAGTACTTGCAAAATCCATGTGATTATTTTCCTTCATTAAGTACATAGGAGGGCACATTTTAAAAGCTACAGAATCTATCAGTGACAGGGCAAGTGGAAATGATAAGACTATTAACATTCTGCCATTAAAAAATTGCCATTAAAAATTATTCCTTTCTTAATCTATATACTTACCCGTGAAATATTTTTCAATAGTAGTTTGTTTTACTTAACAGATGTTGGTGTTTTGAATTAGAAACGTATTTGCTTGGCGATATTTTCATTAAACATATGCATGCATGTCAACTCTTACCACGCAGGGTATAAGTGCAAGGCTCAGGCTCAGGGAATCCTCTTTAGTATCCTAAAATGGCAAGCTTATTTGTGCTGTTTACTATTCCGAAACCTACTGTTTAGGAGAGTCTTTCTTAATGCTTGTCATTTATTACCTCAGCTGCCTGCTTCAGAGTATCTAAGAGCAAGGCATTGTCAGCTAGGGGTTCTGCCTGAAGAACTGCAAAAGCAAACTTCTATTCTTGCTCATAATTGTGGGTAATTACATATGTGGAGTGTGAGTGTATACAATGGAAATGCACTTACTTTGTCTTCACAGGAACTAGAGAAGTAAAAATCTAGAAATTTCTTGCTGTCACCACCCTTCTGACTTTTGCTGTAGGTCTGGACTAGACAGAGAAGATCAATATTTGTTTACTTTCTGACGCTTACTAGAGGGTTGTCAGTACTTACATTCTGTCTAACTTCAAATGAATGCTATTACTTGCAGAGAGAAAATTACCTCCTTGATTTAGTGTTTCAAGAAATCTGATTCTCCTGGCATCATGCTTGTAAGGGTGTTCCTATCCTAATCTTGTCTCAGTTGCAACATTGGCAGGTTGAACCCAACAATTCAGAAGAAATATACTCTTACAGTTTACTGTAATTAAAAAGATACAAGGAAAGTGATCTCATAATTAACATTTTCCTCACCAAGTTATTGTTGTCTAACAGCTGACAGGATGGTCAATCAAGTAGTGGGAAGCTGCCTGGGATTGCTGATGAGTTGTCCATGTGAAACCTCTGTGGAGTAGCTAAAAATATCACCTCAGGCAGCTTTCCCAAAGCAGTCAGGTCGTTACTGGGTGGGCTTTAACACTCATTTTTCTGGATTTGGCTCACATTCCCCATGGGTTACATACTACTTCAGCCTAACGGAAGCTTTTCTTTGATGTCCAAATTTTGCTGGGACACTTAATAATGCAATAGAGCTCACCAGCCTGCTAACCACCTCTACTCCCTCCAGTTTTTTGCTCTCTCTCTTGCATTAGGGTCCCCAAACAGGACAGAGTACTCCAGATATGTTCTCACAAGTGCTGAGTAGTGGGGAATAGTCACTTGATGTGCTGGCCATGCTTTTGCTGATACAGCCCACTATGCCATTCACCTTCGTCACTACAAGGGTGCATTGCTGATACACGTTCAACTTGTCCTCCAGGATCTGCTATGCTCTTCTCCAGAGCTTTTCACCCTAGCAGCCAGTTCCCAGGTTGTACCGAACCATGGGATTATACCATCCCAAGTGTAGGACTTGGCATTTGCCTTTGTTGCACTTCAACTTTCTGAATGGTAGCCCTGCCATCCTGCATATGACAAACATGGTGTTATATGGAAATTTGCTGAGGCGACATTCTGTCACTCTGGCCATTGATGAAGATTTATGGTTATTTTACCTCTCAAACCTGAAAAAAATGGCATTACATTGCAAATAATTTTGAACCTGTGTCTAAATGGATGCAGGTCCAGAACTAGGAAATGGTCAAATTCTGCTGGGAATAATAGCATTAAGGATACATTGATGCTATGTAACATTTTGTATCTGTATTTCTGAAAAAAATACACGAAGGTGGGGACACCGTGAATGAAAAAGCAGTTCTCAGGCAATCCTCAGTCTGAAGAAATGGATAAAATCCTCTAAAATCAGTGTGATGAGCTCCTCTTCAATCTTCTGATAATCCCAGTGGATTAAAAAAGACTGATGATGGTAATGGTACTTTACCAAGTAAACATGGTCTGTGTCAAACCTGAACAAAGCTGGGCAAACTAGCAAATACTGGGCAAAGATATTGGCTGCGTAACAGAGGTAAAAGGGCAACAGAAACAGCTGTGAGCGTGATCCTGGGAAGATCGCAGTCGGGCAAAGTGCAAATACAGAGCTTGTTAGAATGTCAGATTTCTGAGAAGGGGAATAGCCTCCTATAATTTTTTTTCCGTGATGTATACAGGGAGATGGAACAGTATGTAAATAAATAAGAGAACATTGAGATCATGCCTGACCCTTCTCACCTTATTTCTCAGACTAGCAAAAATGACCTTACAAGACCATGAACTTTGACCAACTGGATGACCAAATGTGTAACGATGTTTTTCTCTCTGCTGTGGGAATTCGAGGTCTTTCTTCCATCCTTATTCATGAAAATTAGGAGTATCTTCATTGAGTGAAATGGAGTTTATTCAGCATAGAACAGAAGTGAGATCAGAGTCAAAACAAAAAATGTCTGTATCTTGCCCTAAGCCACAGAGCTAGCTGAAGTAGATTCAGGAGCAAAACCTGCTGGATCCTGACCTGTTTTCTGTAAAAAAATCAAAGGACAATTCCTAGAGAATTGAAAATGGACATGGTGTCGGAAAAGTAAGTCATGAGGAAGTATGTACTTGGAGGAGGAAAACTGACAAATTTCAACTGCAGTTTTCTGTTGATAAAAGGAGAAATGCTACAGCAAGTTTACAAATAGCATTAACACAACCTTTATTTAAAAAATGTATTTTCTATAACTTTCCGTTAAGCATCGCTATGTTTGTGCCCCTCTCCAGTTATGAGGGTTAGAAAATCAATAAAGTAAGTAACTCAATCAGAAACTGCTTAAACAGGGGAACTTCAAGTACTCTTTTTGTTTTAAATAGCATAGGACGTGATCAAGGATTTTATCCATAGGAAAGACATTTATTCCTACAGAGTTCTTATAACTCTGGAGTTACTTCTGTGCCCTTATCACATCTTCTGTGTTCTTCATGCCTTTGTTTCTGTATTCCCATGCTCAGCAGTGAGTATAATTATGAATGCCTGTCACTTGTTTAAACAAATGCTTTGTTTGGCAACCTTTGTTTTCCTGCTGCTGATGCAGCTGCAAAATTGTGTGCACAGTGTGTTAATTTTTTACCTTTGATGCTATGGTAAGTTTTTTTTCCTAACAAAAAAAAAGGAAACCAAAGAATGAGATACCAATCTCTCTTGATCCACACAGAACATATGAAAGCAGCAGCTTCCTTAGGAAACAATAGTAAATGAATGCTGATACAATGCTAAAATAAGCTAGATATTTCCTGGAACCAAAAGATTCTTCATAACACGACAGAGAAAAGTTAGCACATACATAAAATTCAAGAGAAAGAGAGAAAAAAAAAAAGAAACCAGCATGAAAAAGGTGAGGAAATAAAACAACAAAGAGATACCTTGTTATTTTATTTGGGACAACAGACTAACAGGGCAACAGGATGTATTTTCTTCTATAAAATTAAAAAATGGATTTGATATATTAGCACCCTGAAGTCCTTACTCATTTTTATAAGGAGGAAGAAAAATACAAATGGGTTTGACATAGGCAGTCAAGCAAGTTACCATGGTTTAAATCAGAATATAACTTACAGTGTATCAATTTCTTCCTGGTGCTTGCTCATAGCCAGTCTCTTATCCCAGGGTAAAGTGAAGCCTTCATTCACTAAAGGGGGACTTGCACTGGATTTCATTATATTATTGCAGAAATATTCAGGTGAGCACATTTTGGAAAGCTCATAAAGTTTAGGAGATTCTGCAGCACAAAAAACAATTATCTTTGGGTAAGTCACTTATGTCTTGGAGACTAAAAGCCAAATTTAGGCCTTCTGATTTAAGCACAAAGGAGGTCTCCACTGTTAGGTTGTGAACAGAAAGATCCTCTTTATTCTGCCGCTTACCAATGTTTTCTGTCACGCTTTATGCTGTGTGAAGAGTATGTCATATCTGGCTGTGTCAGTCTCAAGGGGAACAAGGGATAGGCTGCGATAGCAGAGTCTCCTCATGATTTATTAGTGTAATTCAGAATTTTAAAAGGAAACATCCTCTGCTTTGGAAGAAATGATAGGGGGGAAAAAACCTAAAAAAAATTTCTATGGTAAAGAGGGGGAAAAACCCTTACAAGAGGTAAGTTAATTGTATATTTCAGATTGCTGTAATGATCAAAGCAGACTGACTTCCTAGCAGAAGGTAGTGCTGCAGCCTTTCTTAGTGGTAAATTGCTATGTTATTTTTTTATTATGTTGCCTTCTCTGATCAAAGATGTAGATAGCAGTTGGATCCTGCCAGTATTTCCTGCAGTTAATTTGACAACTATAGGTGAATAGTATAATTGGTTTATGATAATGTTTTTCTGTTTGTGTTGTTTTAGCTGAGAAATGATTTACTGGCTATACAGAGAGGAGCGGGATCTCATACCCTCAGCAGAACCTGAGTTAATAATCTCTGTGAGGGAATGTACTGATGAGAAAACAGGACAGCTTTTACATTGGATTTGGTTTATGATGGCAAAGGCTTTTACTAGCAACTTTCCATAGCAGGGAGTACACCAGTATTTATATTACTGTTTTTCTAGCTAGGACCTGTCGTTTGCTTAAGTGCAGCAGAAACTGTTTGGCAAATCTGTTGCAGGGCCAATCTGTGCAGCAAAGCGTGAAATAATCCTGTGTGAAAAGTCAGTTTATAAGTAGTTTAACCTTTTAACTTCCTAATCTGCTTGTGAAGGAAGAGAACACAATAAATAAATCAACAGACTCAGCTGAACAGTTACAAACCTGGAAGCAGAGGCAAGGGTTTTCCTAACACACTGGCTGTCAATTCCCAGCCTCATGACGACTCTTTTAATACTCAAAACACCAGCTTGAGAAGTTGCTACGAGCACTTTTGAAGCAAGGGACTGCATCTGTACCTCTGTCAGCATGTTTCCCAGCCTGAAAGATGAAACCTGTCTCTGTCCTCTTCTGTTCTCTGACTCCGCAACTTCTAGACAGATGAGCAGGAGGAAATGCTGTTCTCCTGGGGTCTGAAACACTTTAGAAAGTGGAGCTTTTGTGACATGCATGGTTTAATTTCATACAGGTACAAAAGCACTGCAGTGGACACCCCGAGTTCGAACATGACAAAGCTACAGAGCCTGAGAACAGCATTTCAAACCACTAGCGCAACAGCCATGGCAACAACTCCGTTTAGCCATAGGTCTGTAGATGTCAGGGGAGCCAATTACAGCTGAACCAGAGTGGATTGAGTTGCATGTCATGACACTGCAGAACTGAATTAAGCATCTCGTTGAAGGAATATTTTTATGGAGAAGTCTGAAAGTCACCACTGGCTATGCTGAAGCTGGAAAATGAAGTATGATGATGGTCTTGTTTGAGCAACACTGTGATGTGTAAGGGTACAATAAAATAATCTAATCTTTGCCTTCTTTCAGAGCTCCTTGCATACTTCCTCTGTGCTTCCTTTTTGTGCTGTTGCATATTTATATCATTCCCAGAGGGTTAGCAGAAGGTTTTCCACCTTCACCCAGTCATTCCGTTCTCACACCAAATGTAGGAACGAAGCAACAGAAGAGTCAGTCTGATGAGCTAATTTTGCAAATTCCCACTTGCTGCCTGTTCTTCAGGTGTGTTCTGAGCATGGTGACATTTTTCTCCTTAATATGACAGCTCACATTCAGATCATCCCATTTCAGCGATGCAAGCGCTCAGGAGCCATTTCACAGCAGGGAAAAATTTAATGGAAGGACCAAGGGAAGGCGTAGGGGAAGGGAACGTGTCAGTGTGTGAATGGCTCTCAAGGTGCAGATACATGTTTAATCTGCTTTGCTGACAACTCCGCTGGCCAAGTCCTGTGGCTACGCCGCCTGGCAGGTCTGGAAACACTTAATACATTCAGAGAGTTCACAGTAGCACTGAGATGCCGTGGGAGAAGGAATGGCAGGGCCATGCCTGGCAGGACATGAGCATGGCTACGGGGCACCCGCACAAACCATATGGCTGCTTTGTCCCAAATGCCGGCGGGTCCATTCCATCCTGGGGCGCACGGCAAGACCCTCGTTGTGGCCTCCCGGTCGGAGCAAGAAGGTTTTGCGGAGCCCTAAGGGTTGCGGCAGGGCCGGGTACACGCCTCAGGGTGAAGAGAGGACAGCGTGCGGCTATGAGGTGTGAGGTGAGGACTACAGTTCCCGGCGTGCACCGCGCCGGGCGCGCGTACTACAGGTCCCGGCCTGCTCCGTGGGGGCGGCAACGCAGGCCCGGCGCGCTGCCCTCTGGGAATTGTAGTCCCTCCCGGTGGCGCGGCGCTCAAGGGCGGCCGCCCCGCCCGCC